>JASVEL010010237.1:0-130350 GCA_032618575.1 Nicotiana noctiflora
TTGAGGTAGCTGCTGGCGTTCGCAGAACCTGGCTTCTCTTCTTATTCTATTTTTCCTTTGTATATAAATTATTCAGACTTTAGTATTTGGTCTAGATGTTGTTATCCGATCTTGTTTAGAGGCTCCAGACTCGTGACCCTAGATCTCTGGGGTGGTTATACAGTTATGCTTTATTGTTGACATAAATGTTCAGGTAATTGATTTGAGCTTCATGCTCGGGATGAGAGTGTAAATGGTCGGGCTTGCCTAGCGGTTGTGTTGGGCGCCATCACGACCGGGATTGGGGTCGTGACACTAAATGTCTAATTTACGCAAAATAATTAAAATTCACATTTTTTACTGAATTTAACTACATATTTGCAAATTAGCTTGTTAAAGACGATATTAAAATATTTATGACTAATGAACTAACCAGTTTTAATTACTCCGGTTAATAAAAGGGTAACTCATTCTTACTTTAATTACTAAACAACTTCCACAGAATAATTTAACAAATAAAGATGCAATGCAATGCACATAACCGCTACAGCGTGTAGCCTGATCCATTTAACGTCGACGGCGCTCACTGGGGGTGTGTACAGACTCCGGAGGGGCTCCTACAGCCCAAGCGTAAATACCGTTGCGGCGTGCAGCCCGATCCTCATATCATAATAACCGCTGCGGCGTGCAGCCCGATCCATCCTCAGTCCACAACAATCATATAAGTCACACAACAGCTCAATTATTATTATTTCCAGGTTCCAGTTCATAAATTATGAAAATACTTTAACTTTTATTTAATTTTTCCAAAACATGTGACTTAGCAATTCAATACGTTGATTTCCAAACCAGGACTGAGATCAGTGATTAAGCAAGTATAGCTATCACATATATAACTATCCCCTAGGGATACTACAGGTCGGCACAAGGCCCCAAATACGGCTTACAGCCCACAATTATATCAAACACGGTGTTTTTCAACCACAATTATCATATCATACTCATTCGGGATGGACTAAGTCTCAATGCCCAGTCACAATCAGTCTCCTGCACCTGCCACGGGGTGCGAGCCACGCCCTACTAGCATCACAATGTGCTAAGCCGGGGTTTCGAACCCTCAGGCTACCATATACATAAACTACTCACCTCTAGCCGGTCGTAGACTCGTCCGCAATGCCCTTTCCTTTGGAATTCGCTGCCTCGCATGTAGAATCTATTCAAACCATAATAATTGTGTCAAATACGGGTAAAAGAATCATAACCCATTTCAATTTACATGAAATTCGCATAAATACACTAAGTTGGCAAAAACCCGACCCCGGGCCTGCTGCTCGGAAAATTCCGAAATTAGTACCAACGCGATCCTCGTCTCGCCACGAGTCCGTGCATATAAAATTTATCGAAATCGGAGTTCGATTGGCCTATCAAAAACCCAAATTTTTGTTTTCAATTTCTAGGCCACAATCCTTCACAATTTCTACCCAAATTCATGAAGATTGATGTTAATTCTACCATAAAATTATGTTTTTGAGTCAAGAATCTTACCTCCGATGTTTACCCGGTGAAATCCCCTCTTGAAGCTCTCCAAAATCATCCAAACGAAATGAAATCAATGAAAAAAATAACCCAATTTCGTGTAATAAAGAATATGTCTGTGCTTCGTCGGGTTGTACCCTGCTGCGCTGTACAAGTTGTACATCCTATTGCTCCAGCAGTTATTTTTCGTCGATCATAACTTATAGTACATATGTCCAAATTGTGATTTATTTAGCTTTCTGGAAACTAGACACGATGTTCTACAACTTTCATGTTTTGCACTTTCCGTGATTCCCTATAGATTTCAAGATATCAGCTCTCAAAGTAGCCGAAAATTGCTGAAAATCTGTTGCAATTAGTGCAGCAATCAGGTGCTCACTTTGGCTCTAAATGGTCCGTTTGGACCCCCGAATTCATCCCCGAGGCCCCCGGGCCCCCAACGAAAACCACCAACATACTCCATAACACGATGCAAACTTGTTCCAATCATAAAAACACGCCCTTAAACACGGAAAACATCGAATCCAAGCAAATTCAAGCCTAAGTTTTCATTTAAACTTCCGCAACCAATATTCGATCAAAAACCCGACCAAACGACCTCCGAATAACCTGAAATTTTGCAGGCACATCCAAAATCACCTAACGGAGCTACTGCATTTGTGGGAATTCCATTCCGACTCCCGGATCAAAATCTCACCTATCGATCGGATTCCGCCAAAATTCCAACTTCGCCAAAATAGGCTAACTTCTTCACCGGACCTCCAAAATTACTTCCGATTGCGCTCTTAAGTCTTAAATCATCCACCGAAACTAACCGAATCATCGGAATTCAGTTCCGATCCCACGAACTCATAAGTCAACGTTGAGTTGACTTTTCCAACTTAAGCTTTCCTTAAAGAGATTAATTGTTCCATTTCCTACCAAAATCAATCCGAATTGACTCAAGATTTGCACACAAGACACACTCGACATTATGGACTTGCACGAACTTTCGGAATTGTATTCCGACCCCGATATCAAAATTTTCACTTCTGGTCGAATTTTCTCATAAACCTTCAAATTCATATATTTTGCCAAATGACTTCAAAATGACCTCCGGACACCCGAATTCACTTCTGATCGCGTTCCCAACTCCAAAATCACCATATGGATCTATTCGCACACTCGGAATCCCAAACGGACATCTATAACTCTAAAATGCCTTCCAACCCAAATTTATGAAATCCTTCTAAAATACTAACTTCCACCATATACGCTGAAATGCTCACGGGTTATCAAAAACCAAATTCGGACATACGTCCAAGTTTAAAATCATCATACGAGCATGTTGGAACTTTTAGATCCCAATTCCGAGGTCATTTACTCAAAATTCCAATCGTAGTTCAGTTCTTCAACTTTAAGCTTTCAAAATGAGAATTTCCATTTAGATTTGACTCCAAACTTCCCGAATTTGACTTCTGACCATACACACAAGTCAATATACCTGAGATGAAGCTGTTCATGGCATCAATCTGCTGAATGACGCGCCAGAGCTCAAAATGACTGGTCGGGTCGTTACATATGTGAACCTATTTCCTTTTTAGTCCGTGCAAAAAAGAATGACCCATTTTCCTATTTGGAAATAATTCACCTTTATGTAATCATTTATGGCCACACAAAGTATATGTGCTTCATTTAACACCACAAGTTCAAAAGTATTATTTCTTTTATTAAACTGTGTGCCCAGTAAAATGGGTTGCAAAGACACAATATTTTATCAATAATCAAAAACTTCAATTTAAATATTTAAAAGTACCACCAAAACATCCACAAATTGAAAATATCCCTATTAGGATATAAGGAAAAACATAATCAATAAATTGAATATATATATATATATATATATATATATATATATATATATATATATATATATATATATATATATATATATATATATATATATATATTATAAAGACCGAAATATACATTATGAAAATATCAAATAAACTGAAAATATAACATAAAAAGAAGAGAAAACATAGACAAAAAAAAAAAAGACTGGATTGACATAAGAAAGAACAAAAAGAAAAACGATCTCTGAAGAAGAAGAAGAAAGAAAGAAAAAACGAGAATAAGAAGTGAAGAAGAAGAAAGCAAAGAAGAAATTACCTGTAGAAGGAGCTGCGCAACCCTAGTTCTCTCTTTTTCGAACTGAAGCAGAGTAACAGAAGGAAGAAGAAGAGTCAAGCGAGACAACCCTAGCTCTGTTTTGATCTAACAGTGAAGAAGAGAAAGTGAGAAGCGTACGTATTTTGACTATTTTTGTCAATTTAGGGTCTGTTTTGTATAATAAAAATCAGACCCAAAGATTTTTTTTAAAGGGCCCTTCCCTAGCTATGTTTTTCTCTAATAGTGAGGAAGAGAGAGTGAGAAGCGTAAGTATTTTGACTCTTTTTGTCAATTTAGGGTCTGTTTTGTATAATAAAAACTTCGTCCATCCAAAGTTCAAATACACATGAAAGAGCACCCAATATTATTCATTCAATCAAGAGGGAAACACAAACAACACTGGTGGTAATACTGGCATAACACTTCTAACACACACCATAATATTACATGTACCTAAATACAACAACAAAGTAGTATATTCCCATAAAGTGAGGTCTGACAGGATAATATGTAGACAGGTCTCTTGCCTCTACCCAATAGAGAAAATCACTCGTACCAATTTCTTATAAAATTTGGCAGAACCAACTTCTATTAACACTTAATTAAGGACCAAATGAGTTATATGTTCCCGAATACGAATTAATAAAGGTTGAAATCATGCTTAGCCACACAAGAAATAAAATAACGGGGAGATCGGAAATGCACCTAAATGAGGAAGTTTAATAATTTTGCTCAGAATCAAACTCGAGTGAATATAGCAATGAAAAGCTGAATGAACAGTAATAAAGCAACCAACAAAATCACGACCATGAACGGCTATCAACAGAATCGCAACGAACCTCGAACGTTTCCTACGCTCAACCCCGAACGGACTTCAAAATAAACTCTATGAAGTTGAAGAAGAGGAGCGTTGATGGAGGAGGCGTTTTTGGGTGTTCAGCGACTGAGGAAGATCAGTTCATGGTGGGGAGGAATCCTTGGAAGGTTGCAGGTCCTGCTACTTCGAGACAAAAGAGGAACGGCCTTTCATTACACTTGTAAAGTAATTCTGGAAATATAAATAAATACAAATAAAAATATGCATAAAATGAATAAATCAATTCGAGCCCATTGAATTCACAGTGTTTCCTTAAGGAATTTAATCTCCTCTTAGTACCCAAGGTTATCGATTATTTCCTCCAGGATAGAACGAATTACACACTGGTGTACTGATACTTCAAACCCCAGTGTTTCAGCGAACACAAAGTTCGGTAGCAAAGTTCTGAGCAGAATAGTGTTGTATTTATAGCCAAAAGTTGGGCTGAAATCTGAAGAGTCTATTCATAATGGTTGTTTCTGCAAAACTGCCACAGCATAAATGTCATTGCATAAATGGCCATTTACTCAATAATAAAGAGGGAAAATTGATGGGTAGTTAAGTTTCTGTTACAAAAACAAAAAAAACTAAAATTTGAATTTAATAATAATATTTATTTAATATTAATATTATGTTATTAAAATAAAGTAGTATAGTACCCGCGCGATGCGCGGATTAATTTTCAGAAAAGAAAAATTTAAAGAGATAATAAAACTATGTTTATTACAATTAGAATTAGCGATCGAATACAGAAGGAGTTATTCTAAAATTAATAGATGAATTTTGTTGAGAGTAATATAGGTTGGTACATAAGAATGGGTTGCATTATATTAGCATTTGAAGAAAGGTCGGAAAACCTGTAAAGCTACTTAAGATGTATGGTAATCTCCAACAAATATATGTAGATGTTGTAATAATCCTTTTTTTTTGTTCTCATCCAAAAAAATATACTTGATTTTTCATTCTATCAGAAGTTACACTCTTGTAATGAACACAAATAGGTGTTGCAGTTAATATCCTTTCATGGGAAAGAAAACTGTAAAATTAAAGATTTCAAAATGAGTAATAAACAATAATCAAGTACTTATGTTTGCGTCAAAGAGAAAGAAACGGAAATTCGAGGAGCAAATAATAAGCAAAACAAAATATATCAGATAACTTATTTTCAACAATAACTTGTATGATATAATGATATAACAATTTGGATGAGCAAAATAAATGAACCCGAATTAGTAAGGTAAAAAAATAATTAAAATACATTTTCATCTTGTCGAACCAATTCAATCGAGAAAATAGTACCTAGATTAAAACGATCCGGTACTTCCCACAAACGGACAACACGAACTTTTACCTTTCATTGCATCAAATAGTTATATCTTTGATGAAGTCAATGTGAGTAGCCATCTTTTACATAGGACGTAAGTTTTGTATAAATATTTATATAAGAATGAACATTAGGATTGAAGGTTGTGTAGTTGTGGAAGATATATGTATTTCCACGTTTGTACAGTTGCAACACAGACGTGTAAATCACAGTTGAGGCAATGAAATTCATGGGAAAGTGGGTTGAAGGTATGGTATTTTTCCAGCGTTAATTAGGTTTACTTTAAGGGAAGATAGAAATGCATTAAAAGTCACGGTTAGTAAGGGTTTTGATTTTAATTTTATTTCACATTTCAACAAATTAAATAATTAAATGAAAAACTAAGTATAATACAGAAGTAATTCAAAGGTCATGGTTATGAAGGCTAATGAAGTGTTTACGTTTTTTTTTTAAAATAAATATAATCTTTCTATCCTAATAACACTCAAAATAAAATTATAATTCCTATTTTTTACGTCATATAAATTTAAAAAAAAAGTGACGGTTATAAGGCACATTTAACCGTTTTTAATTACATTTAAAAAAAAAATTCTTCATATCCTAATCCTAATAAAAATAAATTTGTAATTCATTTTTTTAACTTCCTATAAATTTGGAAGAAATTCCTATAAATTTGGAAGAAAACTAATGGTTATGAAGGAATGGGCAGTTTTTTGATTTAAAATAAATTAAATTACAGTTCCTATCATAATCCTAATCAAATTATAATTGCATTTGGTTATTTTTTAATTTGTAAAAATTAAGAAAAAAAGTGACGATTTTGCAAGGAATGGAATCCTTTTTCTTTTTTAAAACAAAATTTAGTCTTCCTCCTAATCCTAATTAAAATAAATTTGTAATTGATTTTTTTGTACTTCCTATAAATTAGGAACAATGTCCTAATGAGCCACGTGTTAATTCCTTGCTTTGACACTTGGCTTCATGAGAAGCTTTTGTATTTGTCTTTTAATATGTGATATACTTAAACTACTCATTTAGTAACATTGTTTCCGCAAATTCAAACCCATATCAAAAGTTCAACAATTGAAACAATTTGCCTTCTAATCATACATGGAGTAGTAAATACCAAAGAGAAAACCAGTAAACAAATTTAATAGCTAAACATGATGGCTCCGTAAATTCAAAAAAAACCTATAACACGAATAAATTCAGATTTCAATTATGAATTCGATAAAGGGTCATATATGAGTATGGAGTACCTCAAAGGCTCAAACCAAAAATCGACAGAAAAATGACCAAATAAGGTCTGAAATGTGACGACCCAAAGGGTCATCACTTGTTTTATTAATCATTCCGAGCTTTTGAGGTCTTGAAAACCTCATTTATAGTTGCCTTGATTTGCGTGCACAGTCCGGGCACAAAGCTGGAAAAGATTTATGTTGAAATATGTGAAATATGTGAAAAAGTTGAAGAATTTTGATATTAATATTGATATGATTGACTTTGGTCAACATTTTTGGTAAACGGACCCGGATCCGTGATTTGACTATTTCAGAAAATCCGTAGAAAAATATGGAACTTGGGCATATGTTCGAAATTAAAATCCGAGGTCTAGAACCCCGGTAAAAGAATTTTTCTGTTAAATTGTTTTCTGAAAATGTTTAAGGAAAATGAAACTGAATTTTGATTAAAAAGTACTGGTATCGGGCTCGTATTTTGGTTCCGACGCCCGGTACGGGTCATATATATTGGTTAAGCGCTTCCTGTAAAGTTTGGTTGAAAACGGACGTCGTTTGACGTGTTTCGGCCTTAAATTGGAAAGTTTGGAAGTTATGAAATTTTGAAAGAATTCTTGAGATTTAAGGCTAAATTCCTTGATTTTGATGTTATTTTGGTGATTTGATCGCGCGAGCAAGTTCGTATGATGTTTTTGAGTCAGTGTACATACTTGGTTTGAATCCCCGAGGGCTCGGGTGAGTTTCGGATAGGTAACGGGATGGTTTTGAACTTGAAATTGCAGCAGAAACTCTGCAATTTTTGCACAGAGATTTTCTTCTATGCGATCGCATAGGTGAGGCTGCGATCGCATAGAGCAAAGATTAGAGGTCCCAAAAATCCTTCTGTGCGATCGCAATAGAGCCCATGCGATCGCATAACTTCCACTTTTCCTCCTATGCGATCACATACTATCCTTCGCGATCGCATAGAGTAAGACTGAGGCCTAGAATTTCCTTCTATGCGATCGCGTACCATTCCCTGCGATCGCATAGAGTAATTTCAGTTCATCCATTTCCTTCTATGCGATCGCATAGGACCTACGCGATCGCATAGAGTAATTTTGTTGTCCCCATTTTTTCTTCTATGCGAACGCATCACAGGCCCTGCGATCGCATAGAACAAATTTATGCCCAGCGAATTTAAGTCAGAAAATAGAACAGAAACGGGATAAAAATCCCATTTCTGTTCAACTCTCTTCTCCACAACTTTTTAGGCGATTTTTGAGGCATTTCTTCATCAAAGTTCATTGGGTAAGTATTGTTAACTCGTTTTCTTCATTTTTCATCAACATCAATCAAATCCTTAGGCTTAAACATGTATAAATTGGTTGAAAATTTGAGAAATGGGTATAGTTAGGGCTTTCAAAGAATTTGCGATTTAGACCTCGTTTTGGAGTCGAGCTTAAGAACAAATTGTATATTTGAACTCATGGAGGATTGGGTGAACTTATTTTGGTTCGAAACTTGAGTTTTGGTTATGTGGGCCCGGGGTCGATTTTTTACTATTCCGGGCAGAATGTTGTAAAAATCATACTTAGCAATATGAACTAGTTTGTTAAGTAGAATTGATGACATTGAATCAATTGTGTATAGATACGATTGGATTGGAGTCAAATTCGAAAGGAAAAGGCATTGCTACGGATTGAATCGTTCGTGAACTTTCGAGGTAAGTGTTTGTTCTATCCTAATTTGTAGGAATATGAATTTAGTTATGAATAAATTGTTGAATAAGAGTTATTGGTGTTATACCGGTAATGAAGGTAAATTGTTGAAATTATTATAAATTATTGGTTTAAAACCGGTAATTATAAATATTGTTGATATAGAGATTATTGGCTAAATGCCGGTAATATATATATTTTATATATTTGGGATCGTGTGGTACGCCGACCACAAAGTGACTTAAAATCTTGGCATTGGCCATAGTTGCCGGTAGCCTATTGATATATTTGGGAGCGGGTGGTACGCCTACCACAAGATATAATTATTGATATATTTGGGAGCGGGTGGTACGCCTACCACAAGATATAATTATTGATATATTGGGAGCGGGTGGTACGCCTACCACAAGATATAATTATTGATATATTTGGGAGCGGGTGGTACGCCTACCACAAGATATAATTATTGATATATTGGGAGCGGGTGGTACGCCTACCACGAGATATAATTACTGATATATTGGGAGCGGGTGGTACGTCTACCACAAGATATGATTACTAGGGGTGGGCATCGGTCGGTTCGGCTCGGTTTTGTAGAATTTCGGTTCGGTTTATTCGGTTTTCGGTTTGTAATTTTAATAACCAAATCAAACCAAAGTATTTACGGTTCGGTTCGGTTTTTTCAAAATTCGGTTCGGTTATTTTCGGTTTATATTTTCGGTTTTACCAAAGTATGAACCCACCTCACTTACTCTACTTTCACCTTCTGCCATCTATAGAAAATCGAATGAAAACATAATTAAGGAGTGTACTTATTTAATGAAAATACAATAATGTTAAAGGTGGCCAAAGAAAGAAACTTCTTTAATTAAAATAAATGAATAGGTGAACTCTTACATGTACATTACTACAGCAAAATATAAGCAACATAATTTGAAAAAACAAGATGAAATTGTAGCCGAAAATGTCACTGCTTGTAGCCGAAAATGTCACTGCTTCAACAAAAATCTTACATACTATGGACGCTCTCGACTCTCTCTTCTCTTTAATTTTATGCATACTTTATTGGTAAAATTCTTCTAGAGTATTATTTTATATTAGTCTTAATTATAAAATTATAGTTCTAACAATTTTTGTAATTTTTTAGCTAAATGTTACGTAGTTTTATTTAAAAAAAATTAGTGCACTCATTAATTGAAAAAAAAATAATTTTCTTAATGTTTGAACATCCTTATTCCTTGGATATACAACCGTCTCTCCCTCCATACATCCAGGATTTCGGTTTGTAATTTTCTTAATACCCCTAAATTTCGGTTTTTCGGTTTAACCGAAAACCGAATTACATAAACCGTCCACCGCACCGAAAAACCGAAATTTAATAATTTTAAAACCGTAAACCGACCGAAAAACCGATTAAACCGAAACCGAAAAACCAAAATTCACGGTTCGGCCGGTTTTTTCGGTCCGGTCGGTATTATGCCCACCCCTAATGATTACTGTGATAGTTGGGAGCGGGTGGTACGCCTACCACGAGATATGAAATAAGAGAGGAATTGAGACATGAAAGTAAGATTTATTATGTTGATTAGATTATTCTGGATATCGTGAGTTATTGATTGTTATTTCAGAGCAGAGTATTTCTTTATAATGTATTATATATATATGCCTATATTGCAACTGTACAGGTTTAGGTGGGTGACTGGCCTTAGCCTTGTCACTAGTTCGCTGGGATAGGCCAGGCACTTACCAACACATGGGGTCGGTTGTGCTGATACTACACTCTGCGCTCTTTTTGCGCAGATACAGGTTACGGACAGCAGCAGCGGCAGTAGCGACTTGTGGATTTTTCGAATACTGAGACTACGAGGTAGCCTTGCAGGCGTCCGCAGGACCCGTTGTTTCTTCTATCTATGTTTTTCATTCTGTTATCTCATGTAACCGAGATAAACAGTTTGTATTTTCTTTCAAACAATTATGTGTATTATTCTTAGAAGTTCGTGAGTACTATGACACCAATCTTGGGTAGTGTATCAGATTTAGATTTTCTTTATCATATTTGACTAAGTCTTCCGCTAATTTTGATTATTCCGCTGTAATTTTTATGTTGTTAATAATAAATTGGTAATTAATGGAGATGTAATTAATATTTGGCTTGCCTAGCTTCCATTTAGTAGGCGCCATCATGACCCCTATGATGGGAAATCCGGGTTGTGACAAGTTGGTATCAGAGCACTAGGTTGCACAGGTCTCACGACTCACGAACAACCTTAGTAGAATCTGAAGGATCGGTACGGAGACGTCTGTATTTATCCTCCAGAGGCTACGGAGTTAGGAAAATATTCCCTTTATTCTTTCCGGTCGTGCGACTTGATCTTTTAAATGTTAATTGAACTTCTACTCTGTTCTTCCGCAGATGGTAAGGACACGTGCATCCTCATCTACTGACCAACAGCCCGAGGTCCCAGCAGCGGCAGCTCCTGCTAGGGGTAGAGGCCGAGGTCGAGGTCGTCCTAGAGGACAAGGTAGGGGCAGAGCTCAGCCCCGAGCAGCAGCACGAGTGGCAGAACCTCAGGTTCATATCGAGGAGGAAGTTCCAACCCCAGCAGCTCCGGTAGGCCCAGCTCAGGTCCCAGGAGGAGCTGTGTTTTCACCGGATCTACAGGATGCTTTGGTCCGTACAGCAGGTTTTATGGATCATATCACCAGAGCAGGTTTATTACCGGTAGCACCAGCCACGTCTCAGGCTGGAGGAGGTAATCAGACTCCTGCTACGCGCACTCCAAAGCCAGTAATTCCCCAGGCTCAAGATCCTGTGATTCAGCCAGCTGAGGCGGTTCGGCCTATTATTGCGACTCCGTCTAATGATGGTGCAGCTATGTCTGCTGATGCGTTGTGGAGATTGGACAGGTTTACCAAACTGTTCACTACCACATTCAGTGGCACTCCTTCAGAGGATCCACAGGACTTCCTATACAGCTGCCACGAAGTTCTCCGTACTATGGGTATTGTGGAGACAAATGGTGTGGATTTTGCTACTTTTCGGTTATCTGGTTCCGCCAAGACTTGGTGGAGAGATTATTGTCTAACCAGGCCAGCGGGATCGTCATCTTTGACTTGGGAGCAGTTTGCAGAATTATTCTTGGAGAAGTTCCTTCCAGCAACTCAGCGGGAGTTTATGCGCAGACAATTTGAGCGTCTTCATCAGGGTTCTATGTCTGTCACACAGCACGAGACTAGGTTCGTGGACCTGGCTCGTCATGCTGTTATCATACTTCCCACGGAGCGGGAGAGAGTGAGGAGGTTTATTGATGGCTTGAATCAGCCAATTCGGCTACAGATGGCTATGGGTGCAGGAACTGAAATCACTTTTCAGGAGGCGGCTAATGCAGCCCGCCGGATCGAGATGGCTCTGTCACAGGGAGCGAGACATGGATCAGATAAGAGATCTCGTAATTCGGGTAGATTCAGTGGTACCTCGTCCGGAGATAGAGATTTTTATGATAGAGGCCATCCTCCTAGGCCTTATCAGTCAGCTCTTCAGGTTTCTCATGATGCTTCGGGTGATCGTAATTCTCAGCCACGCTACTCTGATCAGCAGCCTATCAGTGCACCACCACTTCGCCATTTTCAGTAGCCGAGGGCTTGTTTTACGTGCGGTGATTTTAGGCACATTGCAAGGTATTGCCCTCGAGCTTCTGACGGATCTCACCAGCAGGGTTCTCGTGCCATGATTCAGGCCCCAGTTCCCTCACAGCCTGCCCAGCCAGCCAGAGGCGGAGGTAGAGGACATAGAGGTGGAGGTAGAGGTCATAGAGGTGGAGCTCAGACCGATAGAGGTAGAGACCAGCCAGCAGCTGATCGTCCTAGAGATACTGCTCAGGGTGGTGGGGCACAGCCCCGATGTTATGCACTTCCCGCCAGACCAGAGGCTGAGTCTTCCGATGCCGTCATTACAGGTATTATTTTGGTTTGTGATAGAAAGGCATCAGCATTATTTGACCCTGGGTCTACATATTCGTATGTGTCTTCCTATTTTGCACCATACTTGATTCAGCCCAGTGATCCACTGAGTGTTCCTGTTCATGTGTCTACACCAGTAGGCGACTCTATCGTGGTTGATCGAGTTCATCGGTCATGTATTATAGTAATTGAGGGTCTCGAGACCCGTGCTGATTTATTACTCCTAAATATGGTGGACTTTGATATTATACTAGGCATGGACTGGCTATCTCCGTATCATGCTATTTTAGATTGCCATGCCAAGACTGTGACTTTAGCCCTGCCGAATTCGCCTCGTATAGAGTGGAAAGGGATTTCAGGTCATACTAGCCGTAATGTTATTTCTTATGTTAAAGCTCAGCGTATGGTTGGAAAGGGATGCTTGGCTTATTTGGCCTATGTCCGTGATTCTAGTGTTGAGGTTCCTTCTATTGACTCTGTGCCTGTGGTTCGCGAATTTCCTGAAGTATTTCCTTCAGACTTGCCAGGTATGCCGCCCGATAGGGACATTGATTTTTGCATTGATTTGGCTCCAGGCACTCAGCCCATTTCCATTCCCCCATACCGTATGGCTCCGCCGGAGTTAAAAGAATTGAAGGAACAATTGCAGGATTTACTTGAAAAGGGTTTCATTAGGCCCAGTGTTTCGCCGTGGGGTGCACCAGTATTATTTGTAAAGAAGAAAGATGGTTCGATGAGAATGTGCATTGACTATCGACAGTTAAACAAGGTGACTATCAAAAATAAATATCCACTTTCGCGAATTGATGATTTATTTGACCAACTTCAGGGTGCCAAGGGTATTTTCGAAGATAGATTTGAGATCTGGCTATCATCAGCTGAAGATTAGGGCATCTGATGTCCCTAAAACCGCGTTCCGCACTCGGTATGGACATTATGAATTTCTGGTCATGTCTTTTGGGTTGACAAATGCTCCAGCAGCTTTTATGGAATTAATGAATCGGGTGTTCCGGCCTTATTTAGACTTGTTTGTAATAGTCTTCATTGATGACATATTAATATATTCCCGCAGTCAGGAGGAGCATGCGCAATATCTCATAGTGGCCTTGCAGACTCTGAGAGATAGCCAGCTATATGCAAAATTTTCAAAATGTGAATTTTGGCTAAGTTCAGTTGCATTCCTGGGTCATATTGTGACGGCAGCAGGTATTCAGGTTGATCCGAAGAAAATTGAGGCAATCAAGAGCTGGCCTAGACCGACATCAGCCACAGATATTCGGAGTTTCTTGGGGTTAGCGGGTTATTACCGCCGATTCGTAGAAGGATTTTCTTCTATTGCAACCCCACTGACCAGATTGACCCAGAAGGGTGTTCAATTTGAATGGTCCGATGAATGTGAGGCGAGCTTTCAAAAGCTTAAGACAACCTTGACCACAGCACCGGTATTGGTTTTACCCACAGGTACGGGACCTTATACCGTTTATTGTGATGCTTCCCGTATTGGGCTTGGTGCAGTGTTAATGCAGGATGGCAAGGTTATTGCCTATGCTTCGAGGCAGTTGAAGATTCATGAGAAGAACTATCCAGTGCATGATCTAGAATTGGCGGCGATTATTCACGCATTGAAGATCTGGAGGCATTATTTGTATGGTGTAGTATGTGAAGTGTACACCGATCATAAGAGTCTTCGGTATTTGTTTAAGCAGAAAGAGTTGAATATGAGGCAGAGAAGATGGCTAGAGTTGCTAAAAGACTATGATGTTACTATTTTATATCACCCAGGTAAGGCCAATGTGGTGGCCGATGCATTGAGTAGAAAGTCTGCCAGCATGGGTAGTCTTGCATATATTCCGGTCAGTCAGAGACCATTGGCTCTAGACGTCCAGGCATTAGCCAACCGGTTCGTGAGATTGGATATTTCTGAGCCTAGCAGAGTGTTAGCCTGCACGGTCGCTCGTTCTTCTTTATTAGAGCGTATCCGTGAGAGGCAATTTGATGATCCTCATTTGCGTGAGTTGAGAGATACAGTACATCGGGGAGGTGCCACACAGGTAAATCTAGATGATGATGGGATATTGAAATTGCGGGGTCGAGTTTGTGTGCCCAATGTCGAAGGGATTCGAGAGTTAATCTTAGCAGAGGCCCACAGTTCGCGGTATTCTATTCACCCGGGCGCCGCGAAGATGTACCAGGACTTACGGCAGCACTATTGGTGGCGCAGAATGAAGAAAGATATCGTTGCGTATGTCGCTCGGTGTCTAAATTGTCAGCAGGTGAAATATGAGCACCAGAGACCTGGTGGTGTATTCCAGAGGATTGAAATTCCCGAGTGGAAATGGGAGCGGATCACTATGGACTTCGTTACCGGACTTCCTTTGACTCGGAGGAAATTTGATGCTATTTGGGTCATTGTTGATAGGCTGACCAAGTCAGCACACTTTATTCCAGTATCTGTCTCCTACTCGTCGGAGAGGTTAGCGGAGGTTTACATTAGGGAGATTGTTCGTCTCCATGGGGTTCCAGTATCTATTATCTCTGATCGGGGAACGCAGTTTACCTCGCGGTTCTGGAGATCGGTCCAGCGGGAGTTAGGCACCCAGGTTCAGTTGAGTACAGCATTTCATCCTCGGACGGATGGCCAGTCCGAGAGGACTATTCAGATTCTAGAGGACATGCTTCGAGCTTGTGTTATTGATTTCGGAGGTTCGTGGGACCAGTTTCTGCCATTAGCAGAGTTCGCCTACAATAACAGTTACCAATCTAGCATCCGGATGGCTCCGTATGAGGCGTTATATGGTAGGCGATGTCGATCACCAGTTGGATGGTTTGAACCGGGAGAGGCTCGGTTGTTGGGTACAGATCTAGTTCAGGAGGCCTTGGATAAGGTCAAGACTATTCAGGAGAGATTGCGTTCAGCTCAGTCCAGGCAGAAGACTTATGCGGATCGTAAGGTTCGAGATGTAGATTTCATGGTTGGCGAACGAGTATTGCTCCGAGTGTCGCCTATGAAGGGTGTGATGAGGTTTGGGAAGAAGGGCAAGCTCAGCCCTAGGTATATTGGCCCATTTGAGATTCTAGACAGAGTGGGAGGGGTGGCTTACAGATTAGCTTTGCCGCCTAGCTTATCAGCCGTGCATCCAGTTTTTCATGTATCTATGCTTCGGAGATACCACGACGATCCCACACATGTGTTAGACTTCAGTACTGTCCAATTGGACAATGATCTATCTTACGAGGAGGAGCCGGTAGCCATTCTAGACCGACAGGTTCGACAGTTGAGGTCGAAGAGTTATCCTTCTGTGCGTGTTCAGTGGAGAGGTCAGCCTCCTGAGGCATCGACCTGGGAGTCCAAGTCTGATATGCGGAGCCGCTACCCACATTTGTTTCCTGACTCAGGTACTTCTTTCTTTTGTCCGTTCGAGGACGAACGGTTGTTTTAGAGGTGGAGATTGTGACGACCCAAAGGGGTCATCACTTGTTTTATTAATCATTCCGAGCTTTTGAGGTCTTGAAAACCTCATTTATAGTTGCCTCGATTTGCGTGCACATTCCGGGCACAAAGCTGGAAAAGATTTATGTTGAAATATGTGAAATATGTGAAAAAGTTGAAGAATTTTGATATTAATATTGATATGGTTGACTTTGGTCAATATTTTTGGTAAACGGACCCGGATCCGTGATTTGACTATTTCAGAAAATCCGTAGAAAAATATGGAACTTGGGCATATGTCCGGAATTGAAATCCGAGGTCTAGAACCCCGATAAAAGAATTTTTCTGTTAAATTGTTTTCTGAAAATGTTTAAGGAAAATGAAACTGAATTTTTATTAAAAAGTACTGGTATCGGGCTCGTATTTTGGTTCCGACGCCCGGTACAGGTCATATATATTGGTTAAGCGCTTCCCGTAAAGTTTGGTTGAAAACGGACGTCGTTTGACGTGTTTCGGCCTTAAATTGGAAAGTTTGGAAGTTATGAAATTTTGAAAGAATTCTTGAGATTTAAGGCTAAATTCCTTGATTTTGATGTTATTTTGGTGATTTGATCGCGCGAGCAAGTTCGTATGATGTTTTTGAGTCAGTGTGCATATTTGGTTTGAATCCCCGAGGGCTCGGGTGAGTTTCGGATAGGTAACGGGATGGTTTTGAACTTGAAATTGCAGCAGAAACTCTGCAATTTTTGCACAGAGATTTTCTTCTATGCGATCGCATAGGTGAGGCCGCGATCGCATAGAGCAAAGATTAGAGGTCCCAAAAATCCTTCCGTGCGATCGCAATAGAGCCCATGCGATCGCATAACTTCCACTTTTCCTCCTATGCGATCGCATACTATCCTTCGCGATCGCATAGAGTAAGACTGAGGCCCAGAATTTCCTTCTATGCGATCGCGTACCATTCCCTGCGATCGCATAGAGTAATTTCAGTTCATCTATTTTCCTTCTATGCGATCGCATAGGACCTCCGCGATCGCATAGAGTAATTTTGTTGTCCCCATTTTTTCTTCTATGCGATCGCATCACAGGCCCTGCGATCGCATAGAGTAAATTTTCGCCCAGTGAATTAAAGTCAGAAAATAGAACAGAAACGGGATAAAAATCCCATTTCTGTTCAACTCTCTTCTCCACAACTTTTTAGGCGATTTTTGAGGCATTTCTTCATCAAAGTTCATTGGGTAAGTATTGTTAACTCGTTTTCTTCATTTTTCATCAACATCAATCAAATCCTTAGGCTTAAACATGTATAAATTGGTTGAAAATTTGAGAAATGGGTATAGTTAGGGCTTTCAAAGAATTTGCGATTTAGACCTCGTTTTGGAGTCGAGCTTAAGAACAAATTGTATATTTGAACTCATGGAAGATTGGGTGAACTTATTTTGGTTCGAAACTTGAGTTTCGATTATGTGGGCCCGGGGTCGATTTTTACTATTCCGGGCAGAATGTTGTAAAAATCATACTTAGCAATATGAACTAGTTTGTTAAGTAGAATTGATGACATTGAATCAATTGTGTATAGATACGATTGGATTGGAGTCAAATTCGAAAGGAAAAGGCATTGCTACGGATTGAATCGTTCGTGAACTTTCGAGGTAAGTGTTTGTTCTATCCTAGTTTGTAGGAATATGAATTTAGTTATGAATAAATTGTTGAATAAGAGTTATTGGTGTTATACCGGTAATGAAGGTAAATTGTTGAAATTATTATAAATTATTGGTTTAAAACCGGTAATTATAAATATTGTTGATATAGAGATTATTGTCTAAATGCCGGTAATATATATATTTTATATATTTGGGATCGTGTGGTACGCCGACCACAAAGTGACTTAAAATCTTGGCATTGGCCATAGTTGTCGGTAGCCTATTGATATATTTGGGAGCGGGTGGTACGCCTACCACAAGATATAATTATTGATATATTTGGGAGCGGGTGGTACGCCTACCACAAGATATAATTATTGATATATTGGGAGCGGGTGGTACGCCTACCACAAGATATAATTATTGATATATTTGGGAGCGGGTGGTACGCCTACCACAAGATATAATTATTGATATATTGGGAGCGGGTGGTACGCCTACCACAAGATATAATTACTGATATATTGGGAGCGGGTGGTACGCCTACCACAAGATATGATTACTGTGATAGTTGGGAGCGGGTGGTACGCCTACCACGAGATATGAAATGAGAGAGGAATTGAGACATGAAAGTAAGATTTATTATGTTGATTAGATTATTCTGGATATCGTGAGTTATTGACTCTTATTTCAGAGCAGAGTATTTCTTTATAATGTATTATATATATATGCCTATATTGCAACTGTACATGTTTAGGTGGGTGACTGGCCTTAGCCTTGTCACTAGTTCGCTGGGATAGGCCAGGCACTTACCAGCACATGGGGTCGGTTGTGCTGATACTACACTCTGCGCTCTTTTTGCGCAGATACAGGTTACGGACAGCAGCAGCGGCAGTAGCGACTTGTGGATTTTTCGAATACTGAGACTACGAGGTAGCCTTGCAGGCGTCCGCAGGACCCGTTGTTTCTTCTATCTATGTTTTTCATTCTGTTATCTCATGTAACCGAGATAAACAGTTTGTATTTTCTTTCAAACAATTATGTGTATTATTCTTAGAAGTTCGTGAGTACTGTGACACCAATCTTGGGTAGTGTATCAGATTTAGATTTTCTTTATCATATTTGACTAAGTCTTCCGCTAATTTTGATTATTCCACTGTAATTTTTATGTTGTTAATAATAAATTGGTAATTAATGGAGATGTAATTAATATTTGGCTTGCCTAGCTTCCATTTAGTAGGCGCCATCATGACCCCTATGGTGGGAAATCCGGGTCGTGACATGAAATAGCGTGGAAAATCTAGCAACAGAAACAACACCTCAACAATGCAAACGCAATGACTCAACTTCAAAGCGAGCATGCATACGCATATCCGAATTTGAAACACTTCATATCTCAATTGAGTGACGCAAAGAAGAAGCTTAGAAGCTAATGTCGAAATGGAACTTCTGAGAATGAAACCGCCGAGAGAATCAAACTGTCCCCCCTACTTTCGTCTTTGTGTGTGTCCTACATTTATAGAATATGTGGATGTGTTGGTTATTATGTGTAGATGTGTGGAAGGAGTGGGAATTTATTGTTATATGTGTGATGTGAGTGGGGGAAAGGCATGAGTGATGTGGAAAAGTGGGAAAGTTGGGTGTGAGAAAGTGGGGGTAAGGCATGAGTGAAATGGGGAAGTGGGGAAGATGGGTGGTTTTATTTATTTAATTTTTATTTTTATTTTTATTTTTTTAACTATATGTATATTTATTTAAACTTTTTTTTATTAAATAAAAGAAGATAAAAAAATACACACACACACATATATAGCAACTTACTTCAAGACTTAAAGAAACTATGTAAATAAAAAAACTCAATATTTACACTAAAGTTTAAATTATACCAAGAAAAATACTACTATAAATTACATCTAAATTAAATGAAATCGAATATATATAAATTGAATATATTCATCTAAGAATATGAATATTTTTTTTAAAAAATAAATATAATCTTCCTATCCTAATAATACTCAAAATAAAATTGTAACTCCTATTTTTTACTTCATATAAATTTGGAAAAAAGTGACGGTTATAAGGCAAATTTAACTCGTTTTTAATTACATTTTAAAAAAAATATTCTTCATATCCTAATCCTAATAAAAATAAATTTGTAACTCCTTTTTTTTAACTTCCTATAAATTTGGAAGAAATTCCTATAAATTTGGAAGAAAACTAATGGTTTTGAAGGAATGTGTAATTTTTTTTTATTTAAAATAAATTAAATTACAGTTCCTATCATAATCCTAATCAAAATGTAATTGCATTTAGTTATTTTTAATTCGTAAAAATTAAGAAGAAAAGTGACAGTTTTGCAAGGAATAGAATCAATTTTTTTTTACATATATAGCAACTTACTTCAAGACTTAAAGAAACTATGTAAATAAAAAAACTCAATATTTACACTAAAGTTTAAATTATACCAAGAAAAATACTACTATAAATTACATCTAAATTAAAATTACATCTAAATTAAAAGAAATAGAATATATTCATCTAAGAATATGAATATTTTTTTTAAAAAATAAATATAATCTTCCTATCCTAATAATACTCAAAATAAAATTGTAACTCCTATTTTTTACTTCATATAAATTTGGAAAAAAGTGACGGTTATAAGGCAAATTTAATCGTTTTTAATTACATTTTAAAAAAAATATTCTTCATATCCTAATCCTAATAAAAATAAATTTGTAACTCCTTTTTTTTAACTTCCTATAAATTTGGAAGAAATTCCTATAAATTTGGAAGAAAACTAATGGTTTTGAAGGAATGTGTAATTTTTTTTTATTTAAAATAAATTAAATTACAGTTCCTATCATAATCCTAATCAAAATGTAATTGCATTTAGTTATTCTTAATTCGTAAAAGTGACAGTTTTGCAAGGAATAGAATCAATTTTTTTTTTTAAAAAAAACAAAATTTAGTCTTCCTCATAATTCTAATTAAAATAAATTTGTAATTGGTTTTTTGTACTTCCTATAAATTAGGAACAATGTCTTAATGAGCCACGTGTTAATTCTTTGCTTTGACACTTGGCTTCATGAGAAGCATTTGTCTTTGGCTTTTAATAATATACTAGTAGTCATACCCGCGCGATGCGCGATCAATATTAAAAAAAATTAATTAAATGAAATTATGATCAGACTTGTTTGATCCTATTAGATCATATTTCTTTAATAAAATACAATTGTCATCTTGTTTGTCAATACGTATACCAATAATGAAATCTCTATTAAATCAAAGGTATTTATATAGCCAATGAATAACTTTCTTGTTCTGTTTTTCTTTATTATATTAAATAATATTTAGTATTCGCTTTCTTTTTCTAATATATGAGAAGATGTATAATATATTACTATTGAAATATTTTTTATTTTAAAGTTTATTTTGTTGTTCTTAATAATATTATCAAAATTTTAGTGAATAAAATCTATGTTAAACTAATGGGACTTATACAGGTAGCGCAACGTTTTTGTTAAGTATTTTTCTATATTATATCTTCCAATATTTAACACTATTACATTGTTAATAGAAATTTTATTAGCATATCATGTTATTTTAAAAATTTCTCTGAAGTTTAATTTTTTTTAATTTGTTATTTTCAAATAATTTGAAAACTCCAACTTAAAATTACACCCCAATTTTTTTGATTTTGCACCGGGTGTCCGAGTCTTCGAGCCCCGACTAATCCCGGGGGATGCACAGGCCCACGACAAAGAGTTTCCCGCAAGTGCACCACGGTTAATTCAGGTTATACCCAGTCCGATGACCCTCAGAAATTATTTGCACCCGGTGGGTGTAACGACCCGGCCCGTCGTTACGGGAATTACCACCCCGTTACCTTGCATTTACATATATTATGCTTTTAAAACAGTATTAGAGTATATCGGGTGAGTTAGGAGTGATTTGGATTGAAAATGAAACAAATAGCATGTTTGAAGAAAGCTTGAATATGAAAAGTCAACCAAGAGTTGACTATTGAGTTAGAGTGCTCGAAATCGGATTCGATGATTCGACTAGTTCCGGGGATCATTTATGACTTAGGAGAACAATCGGAATTGAATTCGGAGGTCCGGTGTAGTTTTAAGCTTGAATTGGCGAATGTTGAATTTTGGCGAAAACCGGATGGTAGGTGATATTTTGATCCGGGGGTCGGAATGGAATTTCGACAATTTCTGTAGCTTCTTTATGTGATTTTGGATGTGTGTGCAAATTTTCAGGTCATTCGGACATCGTTTGATCGGGTTTTGGATTGAATGTTAGTTTTGGAAGTTTTGAAGAAATTTAGGCTTGAATCCGTGAGTAAATGGAGATTTTGATGTTTAGTATGGTGTTTTTATGATTGGAACAAGTTCGTATCATGTTTTGGAGTATGTTGGTGGTTTTCGTTGGGGTCCCGGGGGTCTCAGGATGAATCCGGGGGTCCAAACGGACCATTTTTGGAAGAAAAGAGAAAGCTGGTTGCTGTCATAAACGCAGCAGGCTTTTGCTCTCCGCGATCGCGGGGAGGGGGATGCGATCGCGTAGAGCTGGGGGCTAGGGCATCGCGATCGCAGGGTAACAAGTCGCGATCGCGTAGAATTAAACGGGTGCACATCGCGATCACAGGATAATCTACGCGATCGCGTAGAAGAGAAATGGGTCCAGGGGAAAAATGTGCTACGCGATCGCAGGAATAGGGACGTGATCGCGTGAAGCCGGGAGATTGTACATCGCGATCGCGTGAGGGAAGTCGCGATCGCGTGAGGCCGAGTTTTTGACCATCGCGATCGCGTGAAGCCAGTCGCGATCGCGTAGAAGAAAAAGTTCTGACAGTGAATTTAATCCAGAAACAGAGAGTTACGGGTTCATTAACCCAAAACACACATTTGAGCCCTAGAGAGAAGAAAACTCGAGGAAATCACTGAGAAGTCATCGGGTATTCGTCGGAGGTAAGATTCTTGACTCAAAAACATCATTTTATGGTAGTATTAACATCAATCTTCATGAAATTGGGTTGAAATCTTGAAGAAATGTGGCCTAAATATTGAAAACGGGATTTTTGGATTTGGGAGGCCATTTGAACTCCGATTTCGATAAATTTTATATGCACGGACTCGTGGCGAGATAAGGATCGCGTTGGTACTAATTTCGGAATTTTCCGAGCAGTGGGGCCCGGGGTCGGGTTTTACCAACTTAGTGTAATTATGCGAATTTCATATAAATTGAAGTGGGTTATGATTCTTTGACCCGTATTTGATATAATTATTGTTATTTGACTAGATTCTACACACGAGGCAACGAAATTCAAAGGAAAAGGCATCGCGGACGAGTCTACGACCGGCTAGAGGTGAGTAGTTTGTGTATATGGTAGCCCGAGGGTTCGAAACCCCGGCTTAGCACATTGTGACGCTAATAGGGCGTGGCTCGCACACCGTGGCAGGTGCGGGATTGATTGTGATTGGGGATTGAGACTTGGTCCATCCCGGAAATGAATAATATGTTGTTAGTGTTGGAAATACACCGTATTTGCTATATTTGTGGGCTGTAAGCCTTGTTTGGGGCCTTGTGCCGATCTGTAGCGTCCTTAGAGGACAATAATTATGTGATAGCTATAATTGCTTAAATCACTGATCTCAGTCCTGGAAATTGAAATCACGCTTTTGAAATGCTAAGTCACCGGCTTTTTCAAATTTAATAAAGTTAAAGTATTTTTCATAAATTATGAATTGGAAATTGGAATTAAGAAAAATGAACTGTTTTGTGACTTATTTGCTTATCGTGGACTGAGCATGGGATCGGGCTGCACGCCGCAGTGGTTGATATGAGGATCGGGCTGCACGCCGCAGCAGTATTGCGCTTGGGCTGTAGGAGCCCCTCCGGAGTCTGTACACACCCCCAGTGAGCGCCGTCGACGTTAAATTGGATCGGGCTACACGCCGTAGCGGTTATGTGCATTGCATTGCATCTGTATTTGTTGAATTACTCTGTGGCAGCTGTATTGTATTATTGTTGCTAGTTCGTAGGAGATTCGGACTGTAGTGTAGCTTCATATCGTGGTATTTTGTGGATTTCTTACTGTCAGCTACATATATATATTTGTTACTCACTGAGTACTTAGTACTCACCCCTACTCCCTGCACCTTTTGTGTGCAGACTCGGGTACTCAGGAGCAGTAGACAGGCATTTCCAGCGTTTGCAGTGTCATATCGAGTTGCTGAGGTAGCTGCCTACGTTCGCAGAACCTAGCTTCTCTTCTCCTTTCCAGTTGTTATTTTGTATTTTGTATTCAGACTTGAGTATTTCTATACAGTACTCTCTACTCCCGTTGGGTTTTGTTAGAGGCTCTAGACTTGTGACTCCGGATCTTTGGGAGTGTCGGTATTTTGTTCAGTATTATTATTATTGGAGTTCTTAAACTCATATATTCTTCTTGGGTTGTCCATTTGGGGACTGGTATTGTGTTATAATTAAATTGTTGGTCCGGCTGGCCTAGCTTGATTGTTGGGCGCCATCACGACCGGATTTGGGTCGTGACAAGTTGGTATCAAAGCTCTAGGTTATTAGGACTCGCGAGTCATGAGCCGGTTTAGTAGGCTTTCGCAGATCGGTACGTAGACGTCCGTATCTATCTTCGGAGGGCTACAGAAACTTTAGGAAAAACCTCATTTTCTTGAATTCATATCGTGCGATTTGTGTTATCATGAAATTAAATCTTTCCATATTCTATTCTCTCGCAGATGGCGAGGAGATGGACCACCACCACTACCACCTGCTAGAGGTCGTGGACGCGGCCGTGGTCGTGGCGGAGGTAGGGCAGCGAATGCAGTACCAGCTGGCCCACAGCCTCTAGTTGATGAGACTCCAGCAGTGCCAGTTCTGGCACCAGCTGTGCCCATTGTCAGTCCGGGTCTATAGGAGACCCTGGCTCAGATATTAGCAGTTTGCACTGGCCTGGCATAGGCGGTTTCAGTTACTACCGCAGCAGCTGCATCAGGGACCGGGGTGGTCATCAGACCCCCACAGCACGTACTCCAGAGCCAGCAGTGCAGGGCCTGCAGACATCTGAGGCTCCTCAAGTGCAGCCTGTGGTTCCAGTCCAGCCAGCATATCAGGTTCAGGGGGACAAGGTCCCAGCTATGATGGACGATGAGCAGCGTCATCTCAAGAGGTTAACCAGGTTATCTCCTCCAGGGTTTACTGGTGCTTCGGGCGAGGACGCCCAAGGTTTTCTAGACAAGTGCCATCGGATGCTCCGTACGGAAGGGATCTTGGAGTCCAGTGGTGTATCCTTCACTACCTTTCAGTTCCAGGGCCAGCCTTCGCTTCGTGGGAGGCTTATGAGCACCGTAGACCAGCAGGGGCAGCACCACACAGTTAATCAGTACGAGATGAGATTCACACAGCTGGCCCGTCATGCCATGTGGATGGTTCCTACAGACAGGGAGAGGATTCGGAGATTTATTGATGGTCTTATTTATCCCATCCGCATATTGATGACCAGGGAGAGAGTTTCGACAGTTACCTTCGAGGAGGTGGTTGATGCTGCCCGTCACATTGAGACACATCGCCGCAGAGAGCGAGAGGAGAGAGAGGCTAAGAGGCCTCGTGGTACCGGCAGCTACCGCGGTGCTCCGTCTAGGGGCCAATCCCGCATGACAGCAGGTCGCTCTTTCGTGTCTCATCGGTCCGGACGTACGCAGTCCGGTCGGGGTTTCATCCGATCGTGGTCGTCGAGGCCAGCGAGGGTTATCGTGGTCGGCGCGAGCCGCCGGCAGAGTCAACCTCGCACCGAGTGCTCTTCCGGCTCGCAGCTCGCTCCCGTTTCCTCGAAGCACAGATTCATCCGTAGCGAGCGGTCCTCGGCAGCCCCTTCTTCCATCTTCGGTGCCGTTGTTTTGAGTGCGGTGATTTGGGCCATATCAGGAGAGAGTGTCCTCGCTGGTCGCGTAAGCGGTCTCGCGGAAAGGGATCGACCTTCGTCTTCTACTCCTCGTTTCTTCGGCCGCCGACACGGCCGGCCAGACCGGTGGCCGTGTATCCGCAGGTCGCCCCAGGGGCGAGGATCGTACCGGTGGAGGCCGTGCTCGTTTCTATGCTCTTCCGGATAGGAAGGATGCTAGTGCTTCGTATGCGGTTATTTCAGGTATTATCTCAGTCTGTCACGGGATGCTTCCGTCTTATTTGATCCCGGATCCACCTATTCTTATGTCTCTACTTATTTTGCACATCATTCGGGTATGACCCGTGGTATTCTTGCTTTGGCCGTACATGTGTCCACCCCAGTGGGGGATACCGTTGTTGTGGATCAGGTATATCGATCCTGTATTATTACTATTGGGGGTCTGGAGACCCGAGTTGATCTATTACTACCGGGCATGGTAGATTTCGATGTAATTCTAGGCATGGATTGGCTATCTCCTTACCATGCGATTCCGGATTGTCATGCCAAGACAGTCACACTAGCTATTCCGGTAATCCGAGGATCGAGTGGCGTGGCTTGACCGATTATGTGTCCGACAGGTGATTTCATATATAAAGGCCCAACGAATGATTGGTAAGTGGTTGTTTGTCTTATTTGGCCTTCATTAGAAATGTTGAGGCCGAGACACCCGCCTTGATTCGGTCCCCATTGTAAGGGAGTTTCCGGATGTATTTCCAACAGACCTACCAGGCATGCCTGACAGAGATATTGACTTGGTGCCGGGCACTCAGCCCATTTCTATTCCTCCCTATCGCACGGCACCAGCAGAGTTAAAAGAATTGAAAGAACAACTTCAGGAACTCTTAGATAAGGGTTTCATTCGTCCGAGTGTGTCACCTCGGGGTGCACCGGTGTTGTTCGTGAAGAAGAAAGATGGCACAATGAGAATGTGCATTGATTACGGGGCAGCTGAACAAGGTAACAGTGAAGAATAAGTACCCATTACCTCGTATTGAGGACCTATTTGATCAGCCACAGGGAGCTAGTGTATTTTCTAAGATTGATCTTCGATCGGGCTATCATCAGTTGAAGATCAGGGACTCGGATATTATGAAGACAGCGTTCAGGACGCGATATGGGCACTACGAGTTCCTGGTGATGTCTTTCGGGTTGACTAATGCCCCAGCAGCATTCATGCACTTGATGAATAGTGTATTTCGGCCGTACCTTGATTCTTTTGTGATTGTGTTTATTGATGATATCCTGGTATATTCACGCAGCCAGGAGGAGCATGCACAGCATTTGAGAGTGGCATTGCAGAGGTTGAGAGAAGAGAAGCTTTATGCAAAATTCACTAAGTGTGAGTTCGGCTTGATACTCGTGGGTTTTCTCTGGGACATATAGTGTCCATCGATGGTATTCGGGTTGATCCACGAAGGTCGAGGCGATGCAGAATTGGCCCGGACCTTCTTCAGCTTAGAGAGATTCGGAGTTTTCTTGGCTTAGCGTGCTATTATCGCCGGTTTGTTCAAGATTTCTCATCTATTGCTTCACCGTCGACTAAGCTGACACAGAAGAATGCCCCATGTGTGTGGTCCGATGAATGTGAAGAGAGCTTTCGGAAGCTCAACGAGGCTTTGACCACGGCTCCGTACTTGTGCTACCATCGGCCTCAAGGTCATATACGGTGTATTGTGATGCTTCCAGAGTTGGACTCGGTTGTGTGTTGATGCAGGAGGGTAGAGTTATTGCATATGCTTCTCGTCAGCTAAAGCCCCACGAGAAGAACTACCCTGTTCATGATTTGGAGTTAGCTGCTATTGTTCATGCCTTGAAGATTTGGAGGCATTACTTATATGGTGTATCTTGTGATGTATATACAGACCACCGCAGCCTTCAGCATTTGTTTAAGCAAAAAGATCTAAATATGAGGCAGCGGAGATGGCTTGAATTGCTTAAAGACTATGATATTACTATCTTGTACCATCCCGGGAAAGCCAATGTAGTGGCTGATGCATTGAGCCAGAAGGCTATTAGTATGGGCAGTTTGGCATATATTCCAGTTGGGGAGAGACCCCTAGCAGTTGATGTTCAGGCGTTAGCTAATCAGATGGTAAGGCTGGATATTTCTGAGCCCAGCCGGGTGATGGCTTGTGTAATAGCTCGTTCTTCTTTATATGATCGTATTCGAGAGCGCCAGTATGATGATCCACACTTACTTGTCCTTAAGGACAAAGTTCAGCATGATGATGCTAGAGATGTCACTATTGATAGTGAGGGTGTATTGCGGATGCAGGCCGGATATGTGTGCCCAATGTTGATGGCCTTCGTGAGTTGATATTGGAGGAGGCCCACAGCTCGCGGTATTCTATTCATCCAGGAGCCGCGAAGATGTATCGGGATTTGAAGCAGCATTACTGGTGGAGAAAGATGAAGAAAGATATTGTGAGCCATGTGGCTCGGTGTCTAAACTGTCAGCAGGTCAAGTATGAGCATCGGAGACCTGGTGGTGTATTCCGACGTATTGATATTCCGGAGTGGAAGTGGGAAAGAATAACTATGGACTTTGTTAGTGGACTCCCTCGGACATCGAGGAAGTTTGATTCAGTTTGGGTGGTGGTGGATAGGTTGACCAAGTCAGCTCACTTCATCCCAGTGTGTACTACCTATACCTCAGAGCGGTTGGCAGAGATATTCATCCGTGAGATAGTGAGATTGCATGGAGTTCCTATTTCCATTATATCAGACAGAGGTACCCAGTTCACATCTCAGTTCTGGACGACATTTCAACGAGAGTTGGGTTCACAGGTAGAGTTGAGCACAGCATTTCATCCACAGACGGATGGGCAGTCTGAGCGTACTATTCAGATATTGGAGGACATGTTGCGTGCTTGTGTCATTGATTTTGGTGGTTCATGGGCTGATTATTTGCCTTTGGCGGAGTTTGCTTACAATAATAGCTATCGGTCCAGCATTCAGATGGCACCGTATGAAGCTTTATATGGGAGGCGGTGTAGGTCTCCAGTTGGTTGGTTCGAGCCCGGCGAGGCTAGGTTGTTAGGGACACAGTTAGTCCAAGATGCCTTAGATAAGGTGAAGGTGATTCAGGAGAGACTTCGCACAGCTCAGTCGCGTCAGAAGAGTTATGCAGACCGGAAGGTCCGAGATGTGTCTTATTCAATAGGTGAGAAGGTGTTGCTGAAGGTTTCGCCTATGAAGGGTGTTACGAGGTTTGGAAAGAAAGGAAAGTTGAGCCCAAGGTTCATTGGACCTTTTGAGGTGCTTAGGAAAGTTGGGGAGGTGGCTTATATGCTTGCTTTGCCACCCAGTTTGTCGGGAGTTCACCCGGTGTTCCATGTATCTATGCTCCGAAGTATGTCGGAGACCCGTCTCATGTGTTGGACTTCAGCACGATACAGCTAGATGAGGATTTGACTTATGACGTGGAACCAGTAGCCATTTTGGGTCGACAGGTTCGTAAGCTGAGATCTAAGGATATAGCTTCAGTGAAAGTGCAGTGGAGAGGTCGTCCCATGGAGGAAGCAACTTGGGAGACCGAGCAGGAGATGCGAAGCAGATATCCACACTTTTTTGATACTCCGTGTATGTTTCTTAACCCGCTCGCGGACGAGCGTTTGTTTAAGTTGGGGAGAATGTAACGACCCGGCCCGTCGTTACGGGAATTACCACCCCGTTACCTTGCATTTACATATATTATGCTTTTAAAACAGTATTAGAGTATATCGGGTGAGTTAGGAGTGATTTGGATTGAAAATGAAACAAATAGCATGTTTGAAGAAAGCTTGAATATGAAAAGTCAACCAAGAGTTGACTATTGAGTTAGAGTGCTCGGAATCGGATTCTGATGATTCGACTAGTTCCGGGGGATCATTTATGACTTAGGAGAACAATCGGAATTGAATTCGGAGATCCGGTGTAGTTTTAAGCTTGAATTGGCGAATGTTGAATTTTGGCAAAAACCGGATGGTAGGTGATATTTTGATCCGGGGGTCGGAATGGAATTCGACAATTTATGTAGCTTCGTTATGTGATTTTGGATGTGTCTGCAAATTTTCAGGTCATTCGGACATCGTTTGATCGGGTTTTGGATTGAATGTTAGTTTTGGAAGTTTTGAAGAAACTTAGGCTTGAATCCATGAGTAAATGGAGATTTTGATGTTTAGTATGGTGTTTTTATGATTGGAACAAGTTCGTATCATGTTTTGGAGTATGTTGGTGGTTTTCGTTGGGGTCCCGGGGTCTCGGGATGAATCCGGGGGTCCAAACGGACCATTTTTGGAAGAAAAGAGAAAGCTGGTTGCTGTCATAAACGCAGCAGGCTTTTGCTCTCCGCGATCGCGGGGAGGGGGATGCGATCGCTTAGAGCTGGGGGCTAGGGCATCGTGATCGCAGGGTAACAAGTCGTGATCGCGTAGAATTAAACGGGTGCACATCGCGATCGCAGGATAATCTACGCGATCGCGTAGAAGAGAAATGGGTCCAGGGGAAAAATGTGCTACGCGATCGCAGGAATAGGGACGCGATCGCGTGAAGCCGGGAGATTGTACATCGCGATCGCGTGAGGGAAGTCGCGATCGCGTGAGGCCGAGTTTTTGACCATCGCGATCGCGTGAAGCGAGTCGCGATCGCGTAGAAGAAAAAGTTCTGGCAGTGAATTTAATCCAGAAACAGAGAGTTACGGGTTCATTAACCCAAAACACACATTTGAGCCCTAGAGAGAAGAAAACTCGAGGAAATCACCGAGAAGTCATCGGGTATTCGTCGGAGGTAAGATTCTTGACTCAAAAACATCATTTTATGGTAGTATTAACATCAATCTTCATGAAATTGGGTTGAAATCTTGAAGAAATGTGGCCTAAATATTGAAAACGGGATTTTTGGATTTGGGAGGCCATTTGAACTCCGATTTCGATAAATTTTATATGCACGGACTCGTGGCGAGATAAGGATTGCGTTGGTACTAATTTCGGAATTTTCCGAGCAGTGGGGCCCGGGGTCGGGTTTTACCAACTTAGTGTAATTATGCGAATTTCATATAAATTGAAGTGGGTTATGATTCTTTGACCCGTATTTGATATAATTATTGTTATTTGACTAGATTCTACACACGAGGCAACGAAATTCAAAGGAAAAGGCATCGCGGACGAGTCTACGACCGGCTAGAGGTGAGTAGTTTGTGTATATGGTAGCTTGAGGGTTCGAAACCCCCGGCTTAGCACATTGTGACGCTAATAGGGCGTGGCTCGCACACCGTGGCAGGTGCGGGATTGATTGTGATTGGGGATTGAGACTTGGTCCATCCCGGAAATGAATAATATGTTGTTAGTGTTGGAAATACACCGTATTTGCTATATTTGTGGGCTGTAAGCCTTGTTTGGGGCCTTGTGCCGATCTGTAGCGTCCTTAGAGGACAATAATTATGTGATAGCTATAATTGCTTAAATCACTAATCTCAGTCCTGGAAATTGAAATCACGCTTTTGAAATGCTAAGTCACCGGCTTTTACAAATCTAATAAAGTTAAAGTATTTTTCATAAATTATGAATTGAGAACTGGAATTAAAGAAAATGAACTGTTTTGTGACTTATTTGCTTATTGTGGACTGAGCATGGGATCGGGCTGCACGCCGCAGTGGTTGATATGAGGATCGGGATGCACGCCGCAGCAGTATTGCGCTTGGGCTGTAGGAGCCCCTCCGGAGTCTGTACACACCCCCAGTGAGCGCCGTCGACGTTAAATTGGATCGGGCTACACGCCGTAGCGGTTATGTGCATTGCATTGCATCCGTATTTGTTGAATTACTCTGTGGTAGCTGTATTGTATTATTGTTGCTAGTTCGTAGGAGATTCGGACTGTAGTGTAGCTTCATATTGTGGTATTTTGTGGATTTCTTACTGTCAGCTACATATATATATTTGTTACTCACTGAGTACTTAGTACTCACCCCTACTCCCTGCACCTTTTGTGTGCAGACTCAGGTACTCAGGAGCAGTAGACGGGCATCTCCAGCGTTTACATTGTCACATCGAGTTGCTGAGGTAGCTGCCTACGTTCGCCGAACCTAGCTTCTCCTCTCATTCCAGTTGTTATTTTATATTTTGTATTCAGACTTGAGTACTTCTATATCGTACTCTCTATTTCTGTTGGGTTTTGTTAGAGGCTCTAGACTTGTGACTCCGGATCTTTGGGAGTGTCAGTACTTTTGTTCGGTATTATTATTATTGGAGTTCTTAAACTCATATATTCTTCTTGGGTTGTCCATTTGGGGACTGGTATTGTGTTATAATTAAATTGTTGGTCCGGCTGGCCTAGCTTGATTGTTGGGCGCCATCACGACTGGATTTGGGTCGTGACAAGTTGGTATCATAGCCTAGGTTAAAACTACTCCCCAATTTGAATTGGTAATTTACTATTTTTTTATTTTATTTTTATGTAAAAATTATTTTAAAACTCTAACTTGAAACTACTCCCCAATTTGAATGGGTAGTTTTTCTTCTCTCTTTTTTTTTCATTTTTTAGCTTTTTTTTTTAATTTTTTATTTTTAAAATAATTTAATAACTGCAACATGAAACTACTCTCACCATATTTGAATGAGTAGTTATTTTTCAATATATTATAAGATAACTATTTTTATTTTAAAACTTCAACTTGAAACTACTCCCCGACTTGAATGGGTAGTTTTTCTTCTCTTTTTTCGTTTCTATTGATTTTTTATTTTAAAATAATTTAAAAACTCCAACTTGAAACTACTCTCACCAAATTTGAATGGGTAGTTATTTATTATATATTTATATTTTCATATTTTATATAGTTTTTTATTATAGTTAATTAATTATAAAATATCTATATTTATTAATATAATTAAAGTAACCAGTTAATATATTTATTTATTTATTTAAATTAAAAAAGAATAATCAATAAATAATTATTAAATAAATAACTATTTAATAACTAACTATGCCATATGGCTTTTTCTGAAGCCGCCACTTGACTTAAGGAGACGATTTTTATCTATCTTTTTAATAATATGTAGATTTTCTTCTTTTTTTTTCGTTTTTTATACACTTATTTTTTTGCTTTATTATTTTAAAATAATTTAAAAACTGCAACTTGAAACTACTGCCACCTAATTTGAATTAGTAGTTATTTTTTTTATATTTATATATATATATATATTTTAATATAGTTAATTATAAGATATCTATTTTTATTTTAAAACTCTAACATGAAACTAGTCCCCGATTTAAATGGGTAGTTTTTTTTTCTCTTTTTTCGTTTATATTAAAACTCCAACTTGAAACTACTTTCCCAATTTGCATGGGTAGTTTTACTTCTATTTTTTTCGTTTTTTATAGATTTTGTTTTTGTTTTTTTATTTTAAAATAATTTAAAAACTCCAACTTGGAACTACTCTCATCCAATTTGAATGGGTAGTTATTTTTTTTATATTTTTATATTTTCATTCTTATATAGTTTTTTATTATAGTTAATTAATTATAAGATATCTATATTTATGTGACGACCCAAAGGGTCATCACTTATTTAATTAATCATTTCGGGCTTCTGAGGCCTTGAAAACCTCATTCTATGTTGCCTCGATTTACGTGCACAATTCGAGCATGTAGCCGGAAAGATTTTGTGATAGAAAATATGAATTCTATGAGAAATTGGGATAAAAATGATATTAATATTGATATGGTTGACTTCGGTCAACATTTGTGGTAAACGGATCCGGACCCGAGATTGGATGGTCCCGGGAGATCCGTAGAAAAATATGGGACTTGGACATGCGTCCGGAGTCGAATTCTGAGGCCTATAGCCCAAGTTATGAATTTTTATGTGAAATTGTTTTTGATGCAATTATTAAAGGAAATAAATTAATTGACCTTGGTATCGGGCTCGTATTTTGGTTTCGACGCCCGGTACAAGTCTTAAATATTATATATGTGATTTCTGTAAAGTTTGGTGACATTTGGATGTCGTTTGAGTTGTTTTGGACCTTGAGTCCCAAGTTTGAAAGTTTTGAAAACTAAAGGTATGAAAATCATGCATTTGAGGCTTGATTTGATGAAAACGAGGTGATATTGGCGATGTGGTCGCACGAACAAGTTCATAATGTGTTTTTGAGGTTATGTGCATATTTGGTTTGGAGCCCCGAGGGCTCGGGTGAACTTTGGATAGGCCACGAGATCAATTTTTCATGTTAGAAGTTGCTGTCAGCACCTGGTCTGCAGAGTTCGCAAATGCGAACAATAGTTCGCAAATGCGAACTCCCCACTATTCTGCAGAGTTCGCAAATGCGAACAATAGTTCGCAAATGCGAACTCCCCCCGATTGTGCCTGTGTTCGCAAATGCGAACAATAGTTCGCAAATGCGAACTTGACCCTACTGTGCCTGTGTTCGCAAATGCGAACTATAGTTCGCAAATGCGAACTAGGCACTATTCTGCCTGGGTTCGCAAATGCGAACAATAGTTCGCAAATGCGAACCTCCCCATATTTAGCTTGTGTTCGCAATTGCGAACAATAGTTCGCAAATGCGAACTTCCCAATTTTGCCTTGGCTTCGCAAATGCGAAGAAAAGTTCGCAAATGCGAACTTCCCAGCCTTAGCTTATTTTTCAAACTCCAGAAATTGGTCGGGGTTCGCAATTGCGAACCCATGATCGCAAATGCGAACACAGAGACCTGAAAAACACGAATTTCAGTCATTTCTTCACATTTTACAAAACCCAAAACACCCATTTGCGATTCTTCAAGGATTTCTTCTTCATCAAAACGATTGTAAGTCACTTTTTACTTAATTCTTTCAATTCCTAACATCATTACACATGTTTTTCATAAGAAATTAAAGATTTTCATGGTAAAAATTCTTGTTTTGTTAGAAAATAGGGTTTTTCATAAATTGGGGAATTGGACCTCGAATTGAGGTCCGATTTTGAAACAATTTATATATATGAACTCGTGGGGGAATGGGTAACCGGATTTTGGTCCTAACCCCAAATTCCGACCATGTGGGCCCGGGGTTGAAATTCACTATTCATGGCAGAATGTTGTAAAAGTGGTATTTGGTCTTAAGAATTAGTTTGTTGAGTAGTATTGATGATATTAAATCAATTGTGTATAGATACGATTGGATTGGAGTCAAATTCGAAAGGAAAGGGCATTGCTACGGATTAAATCATTCGTAAACTTTCGAGGTAAGTGTTTGTCCTATCCTAGTTTGTAGGAGTATGAATTTAGTTATGAATAAATTGCTGAATAAGAGTTATTGGTGTTATACCGGTAATGAAGGTAATTTGTTGAAATTATTATAAATTATTGGTTTAAGACCGGTAATTATAAATATTGTTGATATAGAGATTATTGGCTAAATGCCGGTAACATATATATTTTATATTTGGGATCGTGTGGTACGCCGACCACAAAGTGACTTAAAATCTTGGCATTGGCCATAGTTGCCGGTAGCCGATTGATATATTTGGGAGCGGGTGGTACGCCTACCACAAGATATGATGATTGATATATTTAGGAGCGGGTGGTACGCCTACCACAAGATATGATGATTGATATATTTGGGAGCGGGTGGTACGCCTACCACAAGATATGATTATTGATATATTTGGGAGCGGGTGGTACGCCTACCACAAGATATAACTATTGATATATTTGGGAGCGGGTGGTACGCCTACCACGAGATATAATTATTGATAATTGGGAGCGGGTGGTACGCCTACCACAAGAGATAATTACCGTGATAGTTGGGAGCGGGTGGTACGCCTACCACGAGACATGAAATGAAAGAGGAAATTGAGACATGAAAGTAAAATTATTTTGGATATCTTGAGTTATTGAATATTATTTCAGAGCAGAGTATTTCTTTATAAATGTATTGTATATATATATCTATATTGCAACTGTACAGGTTTAGGTGGGTGACTGGCCTTAGCCTTGTCACTAGTTCGCTGGGATAGGCCAAGCACTTACCAGCACATGGGGTCGGTTGTGCTGATACTACACTCTGCGCTCTTTTTGCGCAGATACAGGTTACGGACAGCAGCAGCGGCAGTAGCGACTTGTGGATTTTCCGACTACTGAGACTACGAGGTAGCCTTGCAGGCGTCCGCGGGACCCGTTGTCTCTCCTATCTATGCTTTTCATTCTGTTATCTCATGTAATCGAGATAAACAACTTGTATTTTCTTTCAAACAATTATGTGTATTATTCTTAGAAGTTCGTGAGTATTGTGACACCGGTCTTGGGTAGTGTATCAGATTTGGATTTTTCTTTATCATATCCGACTAAGTCTTCCGCTAATTTTGATTATTCCGCTGTAATTTTTATGTTGTTAATAAGAATTTGGTTATTAATGGAGATGTAATTAATATTTGGCTTGCCTAGCTTCTATTTAGTAGGCGCCATCATGACCCCGATGGTGGGAAAATCCGGGTCGTGACAATAATAATAATAATATATATATATATATATATATATATATATATATATATATATATATATATATATATATATATATATATATGGAATTGTACAAGTTAATTTGGTAGTTATATTTAAATTCAAAAAGAATAACCAATAATTAATTATTAACTAAATAACTAATTTAATAACTAACTATGCCACGTGGCTTTTTCCTGAAGCTGCCACATGGCTTAATGAGAGGGATTTTTTCTCTCCTTTTAATAATATATTGATAGATATAGATATATTTTTATATTTTCATTTTTATATAGTTTTTTATTATAGTTAATTAATTATAAGATATCTATGTTTATTAATGTAATTAAAGTAACCTATTAATATTAATATATATATATATATATATAGTTAATTTCAATACTCATCCCAATTTACAATTATCTCTTTCTGATGTTAATTTTGTTTTTAGATATATTTAAGTTTAAAAAGCATAATGAATAATTAATTATTAACTAAATAATTAATTTAATAACTAACTATGCCACGTGGTTTTTTCTAAAGCTGCCACATGGCTTAATGAGAAGGCTTTTTCCTTGGCTTTTAATAATATATAGATTTTTTTATATATTTATATTTTTGTTTTTTTATTATATTCATTATAAGATAACTGTTTTTATTTTAAAACTCCAACTTGAAACTACTCCCCGACTTGAATGGGTAGTTTTTCTTCTCTTTTTTTCATTTTACTGATTTTTTATTTTAAAATAATATAAAAACTCCAACTTGAAACTACTCTTACCAAATTTGAATGGGTAGTTATTTATTATATATTTATATTTTTATATTTTATATAGTTTTTTATTATAGTTAATTAATTATAAAATATCTATATTTATTAATATAATTAAAGTAACCAGTTAATATATTTATTTATTTATTTAAATTCAAAAGGAATAACCAATAAATAATTATTAAATAAATAACTATTTAATAACTAACTATGTCATATGGCTTTTTCTGAAGTCGTCACTTGACTTAAGGAGACGGTTTTTTTTTCTCTCTTTTTAATAATATATAGATTTTCTTCTCTTTTTTTCGTTTTTTATACACTTCTTATTTTGCTTTATTATTTTAAAATAATTTAAAAACCTGCAACTTGAAACTACTGCCACCCAATTTGAAAGAGTAGTTATTTTTTTATATATTTATATATATTTTTTAATATAGTTAATTATAGGATATCTATTTTTATTTTAAAACTCTAACATGAAACTACTCCCCGATTTAAATGGGTAGTTTTTTTTCTCTTTTTTCGTTTATATTAAAACTCCAACTTGAAACTACTTCCTCAATTTGCATGGGTAGTTTTTCTTCTATTTTTTTCCTTTTTTATAGATTTTTTTTTGTTTTTTTATTTTAAAATAATTTAAAAACTCCAACTTGGAACTACTCTCATCTAATTTGAATGGGTAGTTATTTTTTTTATATTTTTATATTTTCATTTTTATATATTTTTTTATTATAGTTAATTAATTATAAGATATCTATATTTATTAATGTAATTAAAGTAAACAATATATATATATATATATATATATATATATATATATATATATATATATATATATATATATATATATATATATATATATATATATATATATATATATATATGTGTGTGTTTTTTTTATTTTTTTTAGATATATTTAAATTTAAAAAGAATAACCAATAATTAATTATTAACTAAATAACTAATTTAATAACTAACTATGCCACGTGGCTTTTTTTGAAGCTGTCACGTATTCTCACCAAATTTGAATGGATAGTTATTTATTATATATTTATATTTTTATATAGTTTTTTATTATAGTTAATTAATTATAAGGTATCTATAAGCTGTCACTTAACTTAAAGAGAAGGTTTTTTTCTCTCATTTTAATAATATATAGATTTTCTTCTTTTTTTTTTCGTTTTTTATAGACTTTTTTTTTATATATATATATATATTTTTGGTTTTTAGATATATTTAACTTTAAAAAGAATAATGAATAATTAATTATTAACTAAATAATTAATTTAATAACTAACTATGCCACGTGGCTTTTTCTAAAGCTGCCACATGGCTTAATGAGAGAGCTTTTTCCTTGGCTTTTAATAATATATAGATAGATAGATAGATATAGAAGATTATCGGAAGTTTTATTTCTAATAGTAATATACTAATTTCCTAATTATTAATTACTTATTTGAATTGAGTAAATAACTACCCCTTTCCAATAATAGATATTTAAATATTTTAATTTAAATTAAAAATAAATAACTAATAACTAATTATTAACTTATTAACTAAATTTTGTCCTAAAAGCTAACACTTGGCATTCTCCTACGCTGCCACTTGTCATAATTTTAGGCTAGACTTTCTTCCTTTTAATTATATAGATATAGATATTTTAATAACATTTCTGTTAATATTTTACTATTAACAAATAAATTTGGTCCAAAAAGTTAATCAACCGATCAATCATTTGACCAAATCCAAATCCAAATCCAATTCCAAATCTGAATCCGAAGCCGAAGCCGTAGCCGAAGCCGAATCTGAGCCGAGCCGAGCCGAGCGAGCGACGACGACGACGACGGCGTGAGGCTTGCTTTCTTCTCAACTCTTTAAGAGCTAGAAGGAGAGCAATTGCTTATATACCCATAAAAAATCTCTTCCTCCTCCAATATGAGACAATGCCCATTTACAAAGGAGATGAAACTTGAAATTTCACTCAAATTCATTTTCCTCCAATTCCCATTCACCCTCTTTTAACTCTTTAATATATTATTTAAATATATTAAAAACCCAACAATCCCCCACATGAATGGGGAATGGCTATATCACGGAAGTATGCATGAAAAACTGTGTGATTCGCAAGTAAGGATTAATTGCATCTGGATAAGTAGGTTTCCCTTTGAACTTTCCGTAGTGAACTTATGTCGGATATACTCAATCAATCGGTAGATTTTATATCTTTGAACCGTCGAACTTTGGTGTATATCTAGACAACCACAAGTCACACAACCAACCCTTAACCGTCTTTGGTTCTCATTGTTGTGTTTGTTTCAGCCATGAACACCGCCTGGTTTCATAAGTGCGTAGAGAACCGGCCTTACAAAATTCTCCTTGAAGCGGCTAACACTTCACACTTACATAGGTGATTCCTAAACGTGTCATCCCGTAGATACACTATTTGATATACCCCGTATCAAATTTAGAAATCGTTAAAAAACCTTAATGCTTTATCCTTGGTACTGAACATTGTCTTATAAGAGAATGGACCAAAAGTTCATTTGACAATGTTGAAACGTCATAAATGACTTTGTTTGATCTCCTTGAACCTAGATCTTGGGATCTCCAGTCTTCTAGGTAGATTTACCGCCACTATGACTTGTTCTCGGCCACAGTCCCATTCCCCTTGATGATTTCTCAACTACATCTCTAGTTAGGCCTTTTGTAAGTGGATCCGCCACATTATCACTTGACTTTACATAGTCAATCGTGATAATTCCTCTAGAGAGTAATTGTCTAACGATTTTATGTCTTCGTCGTATATGACGAGATTTACCGTTATACATAAAACTCCCAGCCCTTCCAATTGCCGCTTGACTATCACATTGTATGCATATTGGTGCCAAGGGTTTGGGCCAAAATGGAATATCTTCCAAAAAATTCCGGAGCCATTCAGCTTCTTCACCGGCTTTATCCAAGGCTATGAACTCAGCCTCCATTGTAGAGCGGGCAATACAAGTTTGTTTGGACGACTTCCAAGATACCGCTCCTCCACCAATGATGAATACATATCCACTTGTAGACTTGGAATCAGTTGATCCGGTGATCCAATTTGCATCACAGTATCCCTCAATGACCTCAGAATATTTATTGTAGTGCAAAGCAAAGTCCTGGGTATGTACTAAGTACTCCAAAACTCGTTTCATGTCCATCCAATGAGATTGACCTGGATTGCTTGAATATCGACTCAATTTACTTATAGCACAGGCTATATCTGGTCGTGTACAGTTCATGATGTACATTAAGCAACCCAACATAGGAGCATAATCCAATTGTGATATGCTTTGGCCTTTGTTATTTGCTAATGCAAGATTCACGTCAATTGGAGTCTTTGCAACTTTAAAGCCCAAGTGCTTGAATTTTTCAAGTATTGTCTTGATATAATGAGATTGTGACAACGCCAAACCTTGAGAAGTCTTATGGATCTTAATTCCCAGAATTAAATCAGCAACTCCCAAGTCTTTGATATCAAACTTGCTAGTTAGCATACGCTTAGTAGCATTTATATTGGCAATGTCATTACTCATTATGAGCATATCATCCACATATAAGCAAATAATAACTATGTGATTTGGAACATTTTTAATGTACACACATTTATCACATTCATTTATCTTAAACCCATTTGACAATATTGTTTGGTCAAATTTAGCATGCCATTGTTTGGGTGCTTGTTTTAATCCGTAAAGGGACTTAACAAGTCTACAGACCTTCTTTTCTTTACTTAGAACCACAAACCCTTCTGGTTGTTCCATGTAGATTTCTTCCTCCAACTCTCCATTTAAGAAGGCCGTATTAACATCTAATTGATGAATTTCAAGACCATAAACTGCAGCTAACGCTACTAACAATCGTATGGACGTAATTCTTGTAACTGGAGAGTATGTATCAAAATAATCAAGACCTTCTCGTTGTCTATACCCTTTGACCACAAGTCTTGCCTTAAATTTGTCAATAGTGTCATCATCTTTAATTTTCCTCTTAAAGATCCATTTAAAACCCAACGGTTTATTTCTAGGAGGAAGATCAACCAATTCCCATGTATGGTTGTTCAATATGGATTCTATTTCACTATTAACTACCTCTTTCCATAACAATGATTCCGAAGAAGACATATCTTCTTTAAATATTTGAGGCTCATTTTCCAATAAGAAAGTCACAAAATCGGGTCTAAATGAAGTAGACTTTCTTTGACGTTTATTACGCCTTGGATCTTCCTGGCTAAGTGTACTTTCTTTTGCTTCTTCCCAAGGTCATTTAGATCCTTCACTGATCGACTCACATTCCTTTTTGTACGGATATATATTTTCAAAGAACCCAGCATTATCTGATTCTATAACCGCATTATTATGAATGTTGGGATTTTCTGATTTATGAACCATAAATCGATATGCTTTACTATTAGTCGCATATCCTATGAAAACACAATCAACAGTTTTCGGTCCTATTTTTACCCTTTTGGGTTTAGGAACTTGCACTTTTGCCAAACACCCCCACACTTTAAAATAATTCAAGTTGGCTTCCTTCCTTTCCATTTTTTATATGGAATGGACTGTGTTTTGCTATGGGGTACTCGATTTAGTATTTGGCTAGCGGTAAGTACGTCTTCCCCCCACAAGTTCTGTGGCAAACTAGAACTTATCAATAATGCATTCATCATCTCCTTTAATGAACGATTCTTTCTTTCTACAATCCGATTGGATTGGGGCATGTAAGGGGCCGTTGAGTGATGAATAATTCCATATTCTAAACATATTTGTTCAAAAGGAGATTCATATTCACCACCCCTATCACTTCTTATCATTTTGATTTTCTTGTTAACTTGTGTTTCAACTTCATTTTTGTATTGCTTGAATGCATGTATTGCTTCATCTTTACTGTTAAGTAAGTAAACATAGTAATATCGAGTACTATCGTCAATAAATATCCGTGTGAATTAAGTCTAAAGGATTTGAATTCCTTTCAACCAACTTATAAGGATGTTTAACATACTTAGATTCCACACATACTTGACATTTTGATTTGTCACATACAAATTTAGGCAATACTTCCAAATTAATCATTTTTTGTAAGGTTTTATAATTGACATGACCCAAACGTATATGCCATAATTCATTTGACTCAAGTAAGTGAGACGAAGCTAAAATTTTATTATTATTCTCAACAACCATTACATTCAGCTTGAAAAGGCCCTCAGTGAGGTAACTTTTTCCTACAAACATTTCGTTCTTACTTATTACAACCTTATCGGAAACAAAAACACATTTAAAACCATTCTTAACAAGAAGTCCAGTAGAGACCAAATTCTTCCTAATCTCGGGAACATGAAGGACGTTGTTCAAAGTCACAACTTTGCCGGAAGTCATTTTGAGAAATATCTTCCCACAACCTTCAATATTAGTCTTAGAAGTATTTCCCATAGAAATCGTCTCATCGGGTCCAACAAGAGCATAAGTAGCAAACGCTTCTCTAACAGCACAAACATGTCGAGTGGCTCCAGAATCAATCCACCACTCTTTAGGATTGCCTACCAAGTTGCATTCGGAAAGAATGGCACATAGTCATCAACATCATCATGCTTTTCAACCATGTTTGCTTGACCCTTCTTCTTGTCTTTATTCGGAGCACGACACTCCATAGATTTGTGTCCGAGTTTTCCACAGTTGTAGCAGTTTCCACTGAACCGCTTCTTGCTTGGGTTGTATTTTGGTCCAGAAGCCTTCTTCCTCTTTTTGTTCTCTTCAACAATATTTGCTCCCATTATTATTGAGTTTCCACGGCCTCTCTTTTCAGCAGCTTTATTGTCCTCTTCGATTCTCAACCGAACAATGAGATCTTCAAGGGACATCTCCTTGCGTTTGTGTTTCAAGTAGTTTTTGAAGTCCTTCCACAAAGGAGGCAACTTCTCAATCATTGCTGCTACTTGGAATGCTTCATTGATAACAAGACCTTCAATGAAATTTTCATTAGTAAAAATACTAAGGTTACTACTTTATACATCAATATTAATTTGATTTATACCTTTAGCAAGGAGATCGTGAATAATCACTTGCAATTCCTGGACTTGGGTGATAACATACTTGCTATCTACCATTATGTAGTTCAAAAACTTTGCAGCAACAAATGTTTTCAACCCGGCATCTTCAGTTTTGTATTTCTTTTCAAGCGCAGTCCACAGTTCCTTTGACGTTTCTACGCCACTGTAGACGTTATACAAAGCATCTTCCAGCCCGCTTAGAATATAATTTGTAACGACCTAGCCCGTCGTTATGGGAATTACCACCCCGTTACCTTGCAATTACATATCTTATGCTTTTATAATAGTATTAGAGTATATAGGGTGAATTAGGAGTGATTTGGATTGGAAATAAAGCAAATAGTATGTTTGAAGGAAGCTTGAATATGGGAAGTCAACCAAGAGTTGACTATTGAGTTAGAGTGCTCGGAACCGGATTCTGATGATTCGACTAGTTCCGGGGGATCATTTATGACTTAGGAGAGCAATCGGAATTTAATTCGGAGGTCCGGTGTATTTTTAGGCTTGAATTGGCGAAGGTTGATTTTTGGCGAAAACCGGATGGTAGGTGATATTTTGATCCGGGGGTCGGAATGGAATTCCGACAATTTCTGTAGCTTTGTTATGTGATTTTGGATATGTCTTCAAATTTTCAGGTCATTCGGACGTCGTTTGATCGGGTTTTGGATTGAATGTTAGTTTTGAAAGTTTGAAGAAACTTAGGCTTGAATTCGTGAGTAAATGGTGATTTTGATGTTTAGTATGGTGTTTTTATGATTTGAACAACTCCGTATCATGTTTTGGAGTACGTTGGTGGTTTTCGTTGGGGTCCCGGGGGCCTCGGGATGATTTCGGACCATCAACCGGGCATTTGGACTTGGCAAAAATCTGCAGAAAAGCTGCAGGTTCTGCCCAGGCATCTAAGCCTTCGCGTTCGCGTGGCATGGGCCGCGTTCGCGAAGGCCAGGAGGATCAATGCATCGTGTTCGTGGTCCTGGTGTCGTGTTCACGTAGGTTCGTGGGAGTGTGCTTCGCGTTCGCGGGAGGAGTATCGCGAACGCGTAGAAGGAATCTGGGCGGCTGGGAGTTTGAGCATCGCGAACGCGTGGTTGGCATCGCGTTCGCGAAGGGTAACTGGAATTGAGCATCGCGAGCGCGTGGTAAGCGTCGCGTTCGCGAAGAGTAAGAGGTATCTATTCATCGCGAACGCGTGGGAGCTCATGCGAACGCGTAGAACAAAATGTTCTGGCAGTGAATTTATATCACAGAACAGAGGGGTTACGAGTTTACACCCCCAAAACATAATTTTGAGCCCTAGAGAGAAGAAAAATCGAGGAAATCACTGAGAAGTCATCGGGTATTCGTCGGAGGTAAGATTCTTGACTCAAAAACATCATTTTATGGTAGAATTAACATCAATCTTCATAAAATTGGGTTGAAATCTTGAAGAATTGTGGCCTAGATATTGAAAACGGGATTTTGAGTTTTGTGAGGCCATTTGAACTCCGATTTCGATAAATTTTATATGCACGGACTCGTGGCGAGATGAGGGTCGCGTTGGTACTAATTTCGGAATTTTCCGAGCAGTGAGCCCGGGGTCGGGTTTTTCCAACTTGGTGTATTTATGCGAATTTCATGTAAATTGAAATGGGTTATGATTATTTGACCCGTATTTGATATAATTATTGTTATTTGACTAGATTCTACGCATGAGAGAGCTAAATTCAAAGGAAAAGGCATCGCAGACGAGTCTACGGCCGGCTAGAGGTGAGTAGTTTGTGTATATGGTAGCCTGAGGGTTCGAAACCCCGGCTTAGCACATTGTGATGCTAGTAGGGCGTGGCTCGCACACCGTGGCAGGTGCGGGATTGATTGTGACTAGGGATTGAGACTTGGTCCATCCCGGAAATGAATAATATGTTATTAGTGTTGGAAATACACCGTATTTGATATATTTGTGGGCTGTAAGCCTTGTTTGGGGCCTTGTGCCAATCTGTAGCGTCCTTAGAGGACAATATTTATGTGATAGCTATAATTGCTTAAATCACTGATCTCAATCCTGGAAATTGAAATCACCTTTTTGAAATGCTAAGTCACCGGCTTTTGCAAATTTAATAAAGTTAAAGTATTTTTCATAAATTATGAACTGGAAACTGGAATTAAGAAAAATGAACTGTTTTGTGACTTATTTGCTTATTGTGGACTGAGCATGGGATCGGGCTGCACGCCGCAGCAGTATTGCGCTTGGGCTGTAGGAACCCTCCGGAGTCTGTACACACCCCCAGTGAGCGCCGTCGACATTAAATTGGATCGGGCTACACGTTGTAGCGGTTATGTGCATTGCATTGCATCTTTATTTGTTGAATTACTTTGTGGTAGCTGTATTGTATTGTTGATACTAGTTCGTAGGAGATTCGAACTGTAGTTTAGCTTCATTATGTGGTAATCTGTGGATTTCTTATTTTCAGCTGCTGTTATATATTTATTACTCACTGAGTACTTAGTACTCACCCCTACTCCCTGCACCTTTTGTGTGCAGACTCAGGTACTCAGGAGCAGCAGACAGGCATTTCTAGCATTTGCAGTGTCATATCGAGTTGCTGAGGTAGTCGCCTACGTTCGCAGAACCTAGCTTCTCCTCTCCTTTCCAGTTGTTATTTGTATTTTGTATTCAAACTTGAGTATTTCTATACAGTACTCTCTATTCCTGTTGGGTTTTGCTAGAGGCTCTAGACTTGTGACTCCAGATCTTTGGGAGTGTCGGTATTTCGTTCATTATTATTATTATTGGAGTTCTTAAACTCATATATTCTTCTTGGGTTGTCCATTTGGGACTGGTATTAGATGAAATCAGTAATTGTTGGTCTGGCTGGCCTAGCTTGATTGTTGGGCGCCATCACGACCGGATTTGGGTCGTGACAAGTTGGTATAAGAGCTCTAGGTTATTGGGACTCGCGAGTCATGAGCCGGTTTAGTAGGCTTTCGCGGATCGGTACGTAGACGTCCGTATCTATCCTCGAAGGGCTATAGAAACTTTAGGAAAAACCTCATTTTCTTGGATTCATATCGTGCGATTTGTGTTGTCATTAAATTAAAATTTTCCATGTTCCATTCTCTCGCAGATGGCGAGAACACGTGCTAGCGGACGTGGCGGACGACCACCATTGGCACCCAGAGGCCGTGGTCGTGGTAGAGGTAGGGCAGACAGCACCAGCACCTGCTGACCCACCAGCTGACCAGACTCAGGGTCAGATTCCTGCACCAGTGGCCCAGACCCAGGACCAGATTCTAGCGGCAAACGCTCCGGCAACTCAGGTTCAGGCACCGGCAGTGCCCGTTGTCATACCGGGTCTTCAGGAGACCTTGGCTCAGATCTTATCAGTGTGCACAGGCTTGGCTCAGGTAGTTGCAGCTCTACTACAGCGTCTTCTTCACAGGCAGGGGGAGGGAATCAGACCCCCGTGGCTCGCACACCTGAGCCAGTTCAGCCAGTTGCGCCCGTTGCTCCAGCTCCTGCTTATATGGTTCTAGTTATTCCCGACGATGAACAACATCGTTTGGAGAGATTTGAGAGGCTACAACCTCAACATTCAGTGGTGGTGAGGGCGAGGACGCCCAGGGTTTTCTTGACAGATGTCAGTGCATGCTTCGCACCGCGGGTATTCTAGAGTCCAGCGGTGTTTCATTCACCACTTTTCAGTTCACAGGTGCAGCATTTCAGTGGTGGGAGGATTTCGAGAGGCGTAGGCCCGCTGGGGCGGTGCCCCTCACTTGGCAGCAGTTCTCCACGGTATTTTTGGAGAAGTACGTGCCTCAGTCTCAGAGAGAGGAGCTGCGACGTCAGTTCAAGTGGTTGAAGCAGGGAGATATGACAGTTAATCAGTATGAGATGAGATTCACACAGTTGGCCCGTCATGCCATGTGGATGGTTCCTACAGACAGAGAAAGGATTCGGAGATTTATCGATGGTCTTATTTATCCCATCCGCATATTGATGACCAGGGAGAGAGCTTCGGCAGTTACCTTTGAGGAGGTGGTTGATGCTGCCCGTCACATTGAGACGGATCGCCGCAGAGAGCGGGAGGAGAGAGAGGCTAAGAGGCCTCGTGGAACTGGCAGTTACAGTGGTGCTCCATCTAGGGGCCAATCTCAGCATATCAGAGGTCGTTCTTTCGGATCTCATCAGTCTGGACGTGCTGAGTCCAGTGGGGTTCAATCAGATCGTGGTCGTCAGGGCCATCAGGGTTATCAGGGTCAACAGAGCCGTCAGCAGAGTCAGCCTGCACTGAGTGCTCTTCCAGCTCAGAGCTCTGCTCCTGCTTCCTCAGCACAGGGTTCGTCTGTAGCGAGGGGTCCTCAACAACCCCTTCTTCCATCTTCGGGCCGTTGTTTTGAGTGCGGTGATTTGGGCCATATCAAGGAGAGAGTGTCCTCAGTGGCTTCGTAAGCGGTCTCAGCAGAGGGATCGGCCCTCGTCTTCTACTCCTGTTTCTTCGGCGCCAGCACAGTCGGCTAGGACTGGTGGCCAGGTATCCAGAGGTCGCCCTAGGGGTGAAGATCGTACTGGTGGAGGCCAGGCTCGTTTCTATGCTCTTCCGGATAGGAAGGATGCTAGTGCTTCAGATGCGGTCATTTCAGGTATTATCTCAGTCTGCCACAGGGATGCTTCCGTCTTATTTGATCCCGGATCCACCTATTCTTATGTCTCTACTTATTTTGCACATCATTTGGGTATGACCCGTGGTATTCTTGCTTTGCCCGTACATATGTCTACCCCAGTGGGGGATACTGTTGTTGTGGATCAGGTATATCGATCCTGTATTATTACTATTGGGGGTCCGGAGACCCGAGTTGATCTATTACTACTGGGCATGGTAGATTTCGATGTAATTCTAGGCATGGATTGGCTATCTCCTTACCATGCGATTATGGACTGTCATGCCAAGACAGTCACACTAGCTATTCCAGGTAATCCGAGGATCGAGTGGCGTGGCTTGACTGATTATGTGTCCGACAGGGTGATTTCTTATATAAAGGCCCAACGAATGGTTGGCAACGGCTGTTTATCTTATTTGGCCTTCATTAGAAATGTTGAGGCTGAGACACCCAATCTTGATTCGGTCCCCATTGTGAGGGAGTTTCCGGATGTATTTCCAGCAGACCTGCCGGGCATGCCGCCTGACAGAGATATCGATTTTGGTATTGACTTGGTGCCGGGCACTCAGCCCATTTCTATTCCTCCCTATCGCATGGCACCAGCGGAGTTAAAGGAATTGAAAGAACAACTTCAGGAACTCTTAGATAAGGGTTTCATTCGTCCGAGTGTGTCACCTTGGGGTGCACCGGTGTTGTTCATGAAGAAGAAAGATGGCACAATGAGAATGTGCATTGATTACAGGCAGCTGAACAAGGTAACAGTGAAGAATAAGTACCCATTGCCTCGTATTGAGGACCTATTTGATCATCTCCAGGGAGCTAGTGTATTTTCTAAGATTGATCTTCGATCGGGCTATCATCAGTTGAAGATCAGGGACTCAGATATTATGAAGACAGCGTTCAGGACGCGATATGGGCACTACGAGTTCCCGGTGATGTCTTTCGGGTTGACTAATGCCCCAGCTGCATTCATGCACTTGATGAATAGTGTATTTCGGCCATACCTTGATTCTTTTGTGATTGTGTTTATTGATGATATTATGGTATATTCACGCAGCCAGGAGGAGCATGCACAGCATTTGAGGGTGGTATTGCAGAGGTTGAGAGAAGATAAGCTCTATGCAAAATTCACTAAGTGTGAGTTCTGGCTTGATACTGTCGGTTTTCTGGGACATGTAGTGTCCGGTGATGGTATTCGGGTTGATCCACAGAAGGTCGAGGCAGTGCAGAATTGGCCCAGACCTTCCTCAGCTACAGAGATTCGGAGTTTTCTCGGCTTGACAGGCTATTATCGCCGGTTTGTTCAGGGTTTCTCATCTATTGCTTCACCGTTGACTAAGTTGACACAGAAGAATGCTCCATTTGTGTGGTCCGATGAATGTGAGGAGAGCTTCCAGAAGCTCAAGGAGGCTTTGACCACAACTCCAGTACTTGTGTTGCCATCAGCCTCAGGGTCATATACGGTGTATTGTGATGCTTCTAGAGTTGGACTCGGTTGTGTGTTGATGGAGGAGGGTAGAGTTATTGCATATGCTTCTCGTCAGCTAAAGCCCCACGAGAAGAACTACCCTGTTCATGATTTGGAGTTAGCTGCTATTGTTCATGCCTTGAAGATTTGAAGGCATTACCTATATGGTGTATCTTGTGATGTATATACAGACCACCGCAGCCTTCAGTATTTGTTTAAGCAGAAAAATCTAAATTTGAGGTAGCGGAGATGGCTTGAGTTGCTTAAAGACTATGATATTACTATCTTGTATCATCCCGGGAAAGCCAATGTAGTGGCTGATGCATTGAGCCGGAAGGCCATTAGTATGGGCAGTTTGGCGTATATTCCAGTTGGGGAGAGACCCCTAGCAGTTGATGTTCAGGCGTTAGCTAATCAGATGGTGAGGCTGGATATTTCTGAGCCCGGTCGGGTGATGGCTTGTGTAGTAGCTCGTTCTTCTTTATATGATCGTATTCGAGAGCGCCAGTATGATGATCCACACTTACTTGTCCTTAAGGACAGAGTTCAGCATGATGATGCCAGAGATGTCACTATTGATAGTAATGGTGTATTGCGGACGCAGGGCCGGGTATGCGTGCCTAATGTTAATGGCCTTCGTGAGTTGATATTGGAGGAAGCTCACAGCTCGCGATATTCTATTCACCCAGGAGCCGCGAAGATGTACCAGGATTTGAAGCAGCATTACTGGTGGAGAAAGATGAAGAAAGATATTGTGAGCCATGTGGCTCGGTGTCTAAACTGTCAGCAGGTCAAGTATGAGCATCAGAGACCTGGTGGTGTATTCCAGCGTATTGATATTCCTGAGTGGAAGTGGGAAAGGATTACTATGGACTTTGTTAGTGGACTCCCTCGGACGGCGAGGAAGTTTGATTCAGTTTGGGTGGTGGTGGATAGGTTGACCAAGTCAGCTCACTTCATCCCAGTGTGTACTACCTATACCTCAGAGCGGTTGGCAGAGATATTCATCCGTGAGATAGTGAGATTGCATGGAGTTCCTATTTCCATTATATTAGACAGAGGTACCCAGTTCACTTCTCAGTTCTGGAGGACATTTCAGCGAGAGTTGGGTTCACAGGTAGAGTTGAGTACATCATTTCATCCACAGACGGATGGGCAGTCCGAGCGTACTATTCAGATATTAGAGGACATGTTGCGTGCTTGTGTCATTGATTTTGGTGGTTCATGGGCTGATTACTTGCCTCTTGCGGAGTTTGCTTATAATAGTAGCTATCAGTCTAGCATTCAGATGGCACCGTATGAAGCTTTATATAGGAGGCGGTGTAGGTCTCCAGTTGGTTGGTTCGAGCCCGGCGAGGCTAGGTTGTTGGGGACAGAGTTAGTCCAAGATGCCTTAGACAAGGTGAAGGTGATTCAGGAGAGACTTCGCACAGCTCAGTCGCGTCAGAAGAGTTATGCAGACCGGAAGGTCCGAGATGTGTCTTATTCAGTAGGTGAGAAGGTGTTGCTGAAGGTTTCGCCTATGAAGGGTGTTATGAGGTTTGGAAAGAAAGGGAAGTTGAGCCCGAGGTTTATTGGACCTTTTGAGGTGCTTAGGAAAGTTGGGGAGGTGGCTTATATGCTTGCTTTGCCACCTAGTTTGTCGGGGGTTCACCCGGTATTCCATGTATCTATGCTCCGGAAGTATGTCGGAGACCCGTCTCATGTGTTAGACTTCAGCACGATACGGCTAGATGAGGATTTGACTTATGATGTGGAACCAGTAGCCATTTTGGGTCGACAGGTTCGTAAGCTGAGATCCAAGGACATAGCTTCAGTGAAAGTGCAGTGGAGAGGTCGTCCAGTGGAGGAAGCAACTTGGGAGACCGAGCAGGAGATGCGGAGCAGATATCCTCACTTGTTTGATACTCCGGTATGTTTCTTAACCCGCTCGCGGACGAGCGTTTGTTTAAGTTGGGGAGAATGTAACAACCCGGTCCGTCGTTATGGGAATTACCACCCCGTTACCTTGAAATTACATATCTTATGCTTTTATAACAGTATTAGAGTATATCGGGTGAATTAGGAGAGATTTGGATTGAAAATGAAGCAAATAGTATGTTTGAAGGAAGCTTAAATATGGGAAGTCAACCAAGAGTTGACTATTGAGTTAGAGTACTCGGAACCAGATTCTGATGATTCGACTAGTTCCGGGGGATCATTTATAACTTAGGAGAGCAATCGGAATTTAATTCGGAGGTCCGGTGTAGTTTTAGGCTTGAATTGGCGAAGGTTGATTTTTGGCGAAAACCGGATGGTAGGTGATATTTTGATCCGGGGGTCGGAATAGAATTCCGACAATTTCTGTAGCTTCGTTATGTTATTTTGGATATGTCTACAAATTTTCAGGTCATTCGGACGTCGTTTGATCGGGTTTTGGATTGAATGTTAGTTTTGAAAGTTTGAAGAAACTTAGGCTTAAATTCGTGAGTAAATGGTGATTTTGATGTTTAGTATGGTGTTTTTATGATTTGAACAACTCCGTATCATGTTTTGGAGTACGTTGGTGGTTTTCGTTGGGGTCCGGGGGCCTCGGGATGATTTCGGACCATTAACCGGGCATTTGGACTTGGCAAAAATCTGCAGAAAAGCTGCAGGTTCTGCCCAGGCATCTAAGCCTTCGCGTTCGCGTGGCATGGGCCGCGTTCGCGAAGGACAGGAGGATCAATGCATCGCGTTCGTGGTCCTGGTGTCGCGTTCGCGTAGGTTCGTGGGAGTGTGCTTCGCGTTCGCGGGAGGAGTATCGCGAACGCGGAGAAGGAATCTGGGCGGCTGGGAGTTTGAGCATCGCGAACGCATCGCGTTCGCGAAGGGTAACTGGAATTGAGCATCGGGAGTGCGTGGTAAGCGTCGCGTTCGCGAAGAGTAAGAGGGAGCTGTTCATCGCGAACGCGTGGGAGCTCACGCGAACGCGTAGAACAAAATGTTCTGGCAGTGAATTTATATCACAGAACAGAGGGGTTACGGGTTTACACCCCCAAAACATAATTTTGAGCCCTAGAGAGAAGAAAACTCGAGGAAATCACTGAGAAGTCATCGGGTATTCGTCGGAGGTAAGACTTTTGACTCAAAAACATCATTTTATGGTAGAATTAACATCAATCTTCATGAAATTGGGTTGAAATCTTGAAGAATTGTGGCCTAGATATTGAAAACGGGATTTTGAGTTTTGTGCGGCCATTTGAACTCTGATTTCGATAAATTTTATATACACGGACTCGTGGCGAGATGAGGGTCGCGTTGGTACTAATTTCGGAATTTTCCGAGCAGTGGGCCCGGGGTCGGGTTTTTCCAACTTGGTGTATTTATGCGAATTTCATGTAAATTAAAATGGGTTATGATTATTTGACCCGTATTTGATATAATTATTGTTATTTGACTAGATTCTACGCATGAGAGAGCTAAATTCAAAGGAAAAGGCATCGCAGACGAGTCTACGGCCTGCTAGAGGTGAGTAGTTTGTGTATATGGTAGCCTGAGGGTTCGAAACCCCGGCTTAGCACATTGTGACGCTAGTAGGACGTGGCTCGCACACCGTGGAAGGTGCGGGATTGATTGTGACTGGGGATTGAGACTTGGTCCATCCCGGAAATGAATAATATGTTATTAGTGTTGGTAATACACCGTATTTGATATATTTGTGGGCTGTAAGCCTTGTTTGGGGCCTTGTGCCGATCTGTAGCGTCCTTAGAGGACAATATTTATGTGATAGCTATAATTGCTTAAATCACTGATCTCAGTCCTGGAAATTGAAATCACCTTTTTGAAATGTTAAGTCACCCGCTTTTGCAAATTTAATAAAGTTAAAGTATTTTTCATAAATTATGAACTGGAAACCGGAATTAAGAAAAATGAATTGTTTTGTGACTTATCTGATTATTGTGGACTGAGGATGGATCGGGCTGCACGCCGTAGCGGTTATTATGATATGAGGATCGGGCTGCACGCCGCAGCGGTATGTGCGCTTGGGTTGTAGGAGCCCCACCAGTGAGCGCCGTCGATGTTAAATTGGATCGGGCTACACGCCGTAGCGGTTATGTGCATTGCATTGCATCTTTATTTGTTGAATTACTTTGTGGTAGCTGTATTGTATTGTTGATACTAGTTCGTAGGAGATTCGAACTGTAGTTTAGCTTCATTATGTGGTAATCTGTGGATTTCTTATTTTTAGCTGCTGTTATATATTTATTACTCACTGAGTACTTAGTATTCACCCCTACTCCCTGCACCTTTTGTGTGCAGACTCAGGTACACAGGAGCAGTAGACAGGCATTTCCAGCGTTCGCTATGTCATATCGAGTTGCTGAGGTAGCTGCCTACGTTCGCAGAACCTAGCTTCTCCTCTCCTTTCCAGTTGTTATTTTGTATTTTGTATTCAGACTTGAGTATTTCTATTTAGTACTCTCTATTCCTGTTGGGTTTTGTTAGAGGCTCTAGACTTGTGACTCCGGATCTTTGGGAGTGTCAGTATTTCGTTCATTATTATTATTATTGGAGTTCTTAAACTCATATATTCTTCTTGGGTTGTCCATTTGGGACTGGTATTAGATGAAATTAGTAATTGTTGGTCTGGCTGGCCTAGCTTGATTGTTGGGCGCCATCACGACCGGATTTGGGTCGTGACATAATTCTTGCATAAAAAATCTGAATGCTTCCACGCCTCAACGAGAAAGCGTTCAGTTTCTGGAGTTTCGTCGGACAACATAGGAACATCTTCCTTTATGAACTTCTGGAGACTTAGAGTAGTCAAATAGAAGAACATCTTTTGTTGCCAGCGCTTGAAATCAATCCCGGAAAATTTTTTGGGTTTCTCCGCCGGTGCCAATACTGCCGGAGTCGTTCGACTTGTTGAGGCATTTGCAGTCACCATTGGAACAGCTTGGTTCTCATTCCCATTAGTCATTTCTGTAAAAGAATGACACAAATATTAAAATCACGTAGATTTTAATAGAGTACAAAACCACAAAGGTTTTACTCTTCCAGAAACAGTAAAAACAAATACAAAAATATATAAAATTCCTTAAGCTTGTTATTATATTATATTTGTAAATTAATTCTGGAAATATAAATAAATACAAATAAAAATATGCATAAACAAAAATGAATAAATCAATTCGAGCCCACTGAATTCATAGTGTTTCCTTAAGGAATTTAATCCCCTCCCAGTACTCAAGGTTATGGATTATTTCCTCCCAGGATAGAACGAATTACAGACTGGTGTAGTGGTGCTTCAAACCCCAGTGTTTCAGCAAACATAAAGTTCGGCAGCAAATCACACTTACTTTTTGCTTTGTTTGATGCTAAAAGTATGCAGAAGAAAGAAGGAGAAACTCAGAAATTCATAGTGAAATTCTGAGCAAAATAGTGTTGTATTTATAGCCAAAAGTTAGGCTAAAATATGAAGAGTCTCTTCAGTATGGTTATTTCTGCAAAACTGCCACAGCATAAATGCCATTGCATAAATGACCATTTACTCAATAATAAAGAGGGAAAATAAAGAGAGAAAATTGATGGGTAGTTAAGTTTCTATTACAAAAACAGAAAAAACTGAAAATTGGATTTAATAATATTATTTATTTAATATTAATATTCTATTATTAAAATAAATATTTTAATAACATTTTTGTTAATATTTTACTATTAACAAATAAATTTGGTCCAAAAAGTTAATCAATCGATCATTTGACCAAATCCAAATCCAAATCCGAATCCGAAGCTGAGCCGAGCCGAGCGAGCGACGACGACAATGACGCGAGGCTTGCTTTCTTCTCAACTCTTTAAGAGCTAGAAGAAGAGCAATTGCTTATATACTCATAAAAAATCTCTTCCTCTTCCAATATGGGACAATGCCCATTAACAAGGAGAGGGAACTTGAAATTTCACTCAAATTTCATTTCTCTCCATTTCCGATTCACCCTCTTTTAACTCTTTAATATATTAATTAAATATATTAAAAACCCAACACAACCTAGGGGTCGTTGCTTTTGGTTTGTGTTGCTGCAGAAAAAGCTGAAGATCAAAAGGTCTTTGATGGTGTTTTCCAACGGAGGTCCTGATTCTCTTATTTAGAAGAAGAAGAAGAAGAAGAAGAAACGATGGGTCCTTTGGGGTGGTTAGAGTCGAAGAAGACGACAGGAGGTGTTTGGGTTGAAAAGCGTCGCTTATTCCTCTACTGTTCAGATTTTCCAAGCGTTATTTTTTCTATTTTTCAGCCCTGTTAATTTTTTCTGTGCTTAGCTGAAAGGTGTTAGCCCTATATAATATTATATAGGTGCAGAAGAGTGTAAAAATTGTATGGGGTAGTCACTTTTTAAAGTTATAGTTATATTTTATTCAATATTTTTAATGTTAAGCAAAAGTAGCCAAAATTAATATGAAAAGGCAGTATTATCCTTTCCTTCCCAAACGGAAATACGCCATTTTTCATATCTCAGACGGAAAGTAAGAAAAGGCAAACAGAACGTATAACCAATCTCAGACGACCTGGGCGATAGAGTGTGTGATTTCAGCTTCTTCGCTTTTGTATTTTTATTCAGGGAAGTATCATTGAACGAATACGTATGTATTATTCAAGAGAATGTTCATGTGCGATTGTTTCATTTATTTTTGGGGAGGTTCTTTTGTACCTTTGATAAGTTAATAAGTCGGGTTACGTAGGCTTTCAATGTACTTGTAAAGGAAATGGTGACTTCTGATTTCCTAAAAGAAGTGACTTTAAGATTTTCTTAAACAACAGATAATTAGAAAAAATATGGTAAAAAGCCAAAATGTTGAGGACAAAGATAACTATGTTAAGGACATATAGTCCTGAAGTCCTAAAGTTAAATTCAAAAGTTAAGGACATGGTTCTAAACTTAGAGTTTCAAGTTCAAAAGTTAAGGAAATTTAGTCCTCGAGCCCTAAATTTAACTTCAATAGTTAAGGACACAAGTTCAAAAGTTAAGGACAGACAGTCCTTAACTTATAGTTACAAGTTCTAAAGTTAAGGACATGCAGTCATTAACTTATAGTTATAAGTTCAAAAGTTAAGGACACACAGTCCTAGACTTATAGTTACAAGTTCAAAAGTTAAGGACAATAAGTCCTAGAGTGCAAGTTTAGCGCTGAGTCGAGCGAAGTGGGAGGGAGCGTGATGATTGGATCTCAGGCCATAGCCAAGAAGGATAGTTTCAGATACCTTGGATCGGTGATCCAGGGGGATGGAGAGATAGACGGGGATGTCACTCACCGTATAGCGGCGGGTTGGTCGAAGAGGAGGCTTGCATCAGGAGTCTTTTGTGATAAGAAAGTGCCACAAAAACTCAAGGGGAAGTTTTATAGAGCTGTGGTTAGACCTGCCATGTTGTATGGGACGGAGTGTTGGCCGGTGAAGAAATCTCACATTCAGAGGATGATGGTTGCGGAGATGAGGATGCATAGGTGGATGTACGGGCTCACCAGGTTAGATAATATTAGGAACGAAGTTATTCGGGAGAAGATGGGGGTGGCCCCAGTGGATGAGAAGATGCGAGAGGCGAGACTTTGGTGGTTCGGACATGTGCGGAGGAGAAGTCCCGACGCCCCGATGAGGAGTTATGAGCGGCTAGCGATGGTCAGTGTGAGGCGAGGCAGAGGGAGGCCTAAGAGATACTGGGGAGAGGTAATTAGACAGGACATGGCCAGGATGCGGATTTCCAAGGACAAGACCCTTGATAGGAAAGTCTGGAGGTCTAGTATCAGGGTTGTAGGATATGGGTGTCACGACCCTAGTTCACCTATCGTGAACATGTCGTGATGGCACCCAGTCCCCACGACTAGGTAAGCCTAACACGTTGCGGAATATACCAGTTTATGAACATTTAATAAGAATTAGCGGAAAATAAGATGAAAGGAATGTAATCCGTGCCGCTTGGCACATACACCAGTCAAATACACTGTTTAAAACACTACCAAGACCCGGAATCCCACGGGTAACACAGACTAAAAGAGATCATACAATTGTAGCTCTATGTAAAAAGAGTATCTAACAACGGAATGAAGGAAAAACATCTACTAGCACTAGAATAGAAGGAAGGCCTCCGAATCCGCGGACGTAGCAGATCATACCTCGAGGTCTCCCAAAACGCTGTTGAATCACCTGGTGTGAGCCTGCCCTGATGTACCTGGATCTGCACAACAAAAGTGTGCAGAAGAGTAGCATGAGTACACCACAGCGGTACTCAGTAAGTGCCAAGCCTAACCTCGATGGAGTAGTGACGAGGAAGGTCAGGGCCCTACTGAGAAAACAATAATACAATGATAATATCAACAATAAGCAGTTTAAATGAATAATAAATTTCCGAACTAGCAACAATAAGATGATTACTACAATCGTCTACAATTAAGCTAACAATGAATAGCCAACTCAATAAAACAAGTCCAGAACCTGTAGGAATCGAACCCACAGTCCCATTGACAGTACCTCCGGGTCTCCGGGAATCGAACCCGCAGCCCATATCTCAATAAATAATCAATTACTCAGGATCTCCGGGAATCGAACCCGCAGTCCCTACCAATAACTCAGGATCTCGGGAATCGAACCCGTAGTCCCTACCAATAACTCGGGATCTCGGGAATCGAACCCGTAGTCCCTACCAATAACTCAGGATCTCGGGAATCGAACCCGTAGTCCCTACCAATATCACACCGGGTCTCTGGGAATCAAACCCACAGCCCTGGGTCTCCGGGAATCGAACCCGCAATCCACAAGCACAACAAATAAAGGAATCCACAGAGAGATCAATTATGCTTAACTATAACTTCACCGAAAAATAGTGCCAATAATTATCAAGGAGTTCAAATAAGGCAATTAGGTAACTAAACAGTTAAGTACTACCTAATCATGCTTTCCTAACCACTACCGGGTAAAAATATCAAATTAACAGCCAAAGATAGGAATATCGCTCATCGAACATTTTAATTAAAGTGCGTGTTCAACAACCAGCGCATGTATACACCCGTCACCTCACATACAAGGCATTTAAACTATCACATAATATCCTAGGGGTGAAAATTCCCCCACACGAGGTTAGACAAGCCACTTACCTCGACTCCGGTACAAAACCGCTATGAAACAACTCTCTTGCCGTGAATGTCGGCCTCCACAAGTGTAGAATCTGATAAAAATCAATAGAATCACATCAAAATAGGCCAATTGGGCATTACCCGATCAAAACAACTCAAAATACACTAAAACCCACAAGTTGCCAAAACCCGACTTTTGGTACGCTTATCGAAAAATCACGAAAATTATATATTCGGGTTCCTTGTCTCAATACGAGTCTAGGCATATAAAATTTACCAAAATCGGACTCCATTTGCCCACTCAAATCAGAGATTTTCTAACATTTAGGCCTAGGGCTCAAACCCACCTTTAATCTTCCAATTTCGGTGAAATAATCACGGATTTCATGATAAACCAACGAATTAAGGTCAAGAAACTTACCCCCGATGATTTCCCGATGATATCCCAACGTTTCCCCTTCAAAATCCTCTCTTGGGGCTCAAAAATGGCGTTTTTGTGTATGGGGGTCGCGGGTGTTATGTTCTGAACTTAAGCTCACTGCCAGACATTTTCTTTCATCGCGTTCGCGTGGCTTGTCACGCGTTCGCGATGCTCTAACCCGTTTACCCTTCGCGTTCGCGTGACGCCACTCGCGTCCGCGATGCACAGCCGGCTAACCCTTCGCGAACGCGGCTCTAGTCCACGCGTTCGCGATGACCTTATTTCTCATCCAACCCGCTTGCTCTTCGCGAACGCGACACAGGGATCGCGAACGCGGTGCCTCTCTTTCTTCCACTACGCGAACGCGACGTATTGGACGCGAACGCGATGCTCTGCAGCACCCAGCCTACGCGAACGCGAACAAGGCCCTCGCGAACGCGATGGCTTAAATCTTGCCCAGTGATCTGCAGTTTTTCTGCAGACTTTTCATGTTTCAACATGCCGGATGATGGTCCGAATTCATCCCGAGGCCCCTGGGACCCCAACAAAACCCACCAACATACCCCAAAACACGATACGAACTTGTTCCAATCATAAAAACATCATCCTAAACATCAAAATCACCAATTACACACGGATTCAAGCCTAAGTTTCTTAAAACTTTCCGAATTGCACATTCGATCAAAAACCCAACCAAACGACGTCCGAATGACCTAAAAATTTGCGGACATATCCAAAATCACATAACGAAGCTACAGAAATTGTCGGAATTCCATTCCGACCCCCGGATCAAAATCTCACCTATCGTTCGGATTTCGCCAAAATTTCAACCTTCGGCATTTCAAGCCTAATTGAGCTAAAGACCTCCAAAATACATTCCGAACGCGCTCCCAACCCCGAAATCACCTAACGGAGCTAATGGAACCATCGGATTTCCGTTCCGAGATCGTCTTAACACTGTTCCGGCTACGGACCATTTTCTAGCTTTAAAGCTCTCATTTAGGGACTAAGTGTCCCAAAATGCTCAAATTTTCAGAACCGACTCTCCCGGCAACCCACAATAGCAGAAATGAACTTAGGGGAACAGTTAAATTAGGGATTGGGGCGTAATTTTCTAAAACGACCGATCGAGTCGTTACAATGAGCTTCTAGATTTTTCATACTCCTTTCCCGGGGTGTGAGGCGTGGCAGGACCGCCCATAGATGATTAGTTTGTGTTCTCGTTTGGTAGTCATTTCTGGTAGTTACTGTTTTCATATCTTTGCATGTCTGTTTATTTATGGTACATATGCATCTTATGTTTAGATAATTTTTATGAGATGTATGCTGGAGTAAATAATGCGGTTTTTATTTTTGTTTTTGTTTTTGTTTGCCTTTTTTTCCATGCGCCGAGGGTCGATTGGAAACAACCTCTCTACCCTCTCGGGTAGAGGTAAAGCCTGTCTACATATTACCGTCCCCAGACCTCACCTTGTGGGAATATACTGGGTTGTTGTTGTTGTTGTTGTTGTTGTAGTAGTCATGAAGTCCTAAACTTAGAGTTACAAGTTAAAAAGTTAAGGACATGTAGTCTTGAAGTCCTGAACTTAGATTTTCAAGTTCAAAGTTAAGGACATGTGGTCCTAAAGTCTTAAAGTTAAGGACATGAGCACAAGGGTATTATCGTCCAGGCAGTTAATGTTTATTAAACCAATGGCTAAAGACTAAAGATATTTAAAATACTGGCTTTAAAATAAATACATGAGCTGTTAGTGGCTATTTGTGCATATCGCCCTAGAAGGATCCCTAGGATTAGCTTAATGAGTATTGGATATTGAGCTTAAGGAATGGGCTAGAAACTTGGGCTTTTATGACTAGATATGTTTACAATTAGCGTAATTAACTAAAAGTATTATAAAAAATATTAATTAGCTCTACTTAAGTAAAAACAATTATTAAAATAAGACTGACCATTCAAACAAAACTATTTTTTTGGTATTTTTTCAAGATAAAAAATGACTACAAAATATTAATGAACATATTTTTGTAATTTTCGTTTTCTTGTAATAAAATAAAAGTAAAAGAGTACAAATGAGTTGAAATAGCTATATTAGGCCTAAGTTAAATATTTGCGTACAAAAATATAAAAAACCCTGGGGAGGGTAAACAATTACATGTCTACAAATTTGGTTATTTTTTAATTTCTCCCCCTAATTATCTAAAAAAACTGGCATGTAACACTACACATAGCTATTTTACTCATTCTAAAACATGCTTAAACTATCAATTTTTGGTCAGTTACCTACTTAAAGTATCTAGTATCCCGAAAACCGTGTGAGCAATAATTTCCTATATATTAAAATCCCACCTTGAACTTTTAAATGTGCGTCTGTCTAACTATATTAACTTATGATTTGTACAAAGTGTTTTTGTATAGTTTACTCATGATGTATTACTCTCGAATGATTGATTAACTTTAGGATTTTTGGCCAAAATGATATCTAATGTACTGTGTTAATTTTAGGTTTAATTGTGATTGTGCTTTATGCTAGACTCCAAATTGAATAAGTCCTTATTATATTCACTTCGTAGCACATCAAAAATATAACAAAGGCATATAGTGTTGCATTTCTTAAAAATCATCTTATATTGCATGAAAATTATTACACAAGATAAAATTTCACAAATAAAAAATTAATTGGCCAGCAATACATTCTCTAGTTATAGTAGATTATATATATATATATATATATATATATATATATATATATATATATATATATATATATATATATATATATATATATATAAGGTTCAAGAGCTTCAACTTTATTCTCTACAAGTTGGTGAGTTTAATAAGAATATTGAATTGGTATTCTTTAAAACAATATGTATAAGACATGAAAAAGGACTAAAACGAGAAAGAGAATAAATCATTTCAGAGGAAACAAGAGAGGGAGAAATTTTTCCATAGGAAACTCATACGAAGAAATAAAGAAAAAAGGTTAAAAAATAAAGAAGAAGGTAAAAGTGAGGAAGAAAGGTGTGACAATCCAATTGGTCATCACCTGTTTTAAATAAATTATGTGCTTCTAAGACCTTTGTAAACCTCATTTAGAGTTGCCTCGATTTGTGTGCATAGTCCAAGCGCATAGCCGGAAAGCTTAACTATGAAATTCTATGAGAAATTGCTAAATTTTGGTGTTAAAATAAATAAATTTGACTTTGATCGATATTTTGGATAAACATACTCGGACCCGTGATTTAACGGTCCTCGAGGGTCAATTTTTTGGAGCTTTGCATTTGTTTAAGCAATAGAACACTTTGGGAGAAGTAGTACTGTAATGCAATACCCATTCCATTTATTGTCACTTAATATCAATATGACTAACCCACTATTAACCTAAATGGATGCATGTAGGGGCGGATTTAGGAGGTCGGAAGGGGGTTCGAACCCTCTTCGCCGAAAAATTATATTATATATATAAGGTAAAATATTTTTTTTTAATTTTTATATATTAAATTTTGAACCCCCATAACACAACTCAAAAGTATAGTTTAGTAGTCAATGAATTCAAAATCTTCATAAAGTCATAGTCTAATGGAAGTCGCCCAGACAATCTCCTCACCCCACACTTAAAATTGTGCATTGTCCCCAATGCACATCCATACATACAAGAGGGTAAAAGAAACTCCCTGATAGGCTAAAGGACGAAGCACTAGCAGTTCATGAGATACTCAGACTTCTCCCAGCTTGGTCCTTCGTGCATGTACCTCACACTTAGTTCTAACCATTGCATTTGTTGGTGCATCCTTCCAATACCTTTGGTTTTCATGCTCCTAAAAAATAAAAAATTGACACTACAAAAATAATACAATTAAAAAAAATTAATACAAAAATAAAATAAAATAAAATAAAACAATAAAGTTGGGTTGCCTCCCAATAAACGCTTGATTTAACGTCGCGGCACGATGTGAATCACTTTCTGCCTCCACTTAGAACTTATAAATCGGACCCCAAGTTTTGATTCTTCTCCATGATCATGCTCCTGGGGTGGTGGAACGAATCTGACTAACCCAATAAAATAATGTAGTATTCTGCATTTCTTGACTTTTAGATGAGGTGTGTAATTCCGTTTTTCTGGCAAGAAGAATTCCAGAATGTAAGCACTTTGTTCCTCATTCCTCGACTCTGCAAATGGCTGAGACGACTCTATTTCCGTATCTTCATCTAAACACAATATGAAAAAATGCTTGGAGTGAGGACCAATACCCTCAACTATATGAACATTGGAACAGTCTACATTCTCAACACTAATGACAATAGAGTCAACAACATATGTATCCTCAATATCATTGGTTGACTTTAGTATCTCTTCTACAACATCAACATCCTTAAAATCTAGTGCGATGATTGTTGGTATTCTACTCTAGCATCCTCCTCTAGCTCATCAATTTATGTATCTAATTCACGCTCTTCTTAGATACTATTCACAATATTGGCTTGTTGAACATTAAAAATTTCAACCAGTTGACTCATATGAACTTTCAAGTTGTGAATAGTTTCCTCCTGTCTTTCTATCCGCAGTAGTAATTTACTTTGTTGTTCCAAAATGTACTTTAACATATCTTCGAGCTTCTTTAGGTCACCTTCCCTAGGTTCTTTGTTCCTATTAACTTCACCAGAAAAAGAAGAACCATCAAAGTAAGGGGTTCGGGGAAGGTAAGAAATATAAGCACAACCGTGAAAGTGACCATCTTGATCACCACACATATCACACACATTCCATATATAAGATTGAGTTGGTGCACAAAACTCGCTCTCAGGAATATTTTGATAAATTTTCCCTATGTGGTTTCCTTCATAATATTCATAAAGAGGATCAAAAGAAGAATTACCAACAACAAAATTCTCATAATTCTATGATGTCATATTTCTCAAATAAATAAATAAAACTAAAATAAAAAATACTAATAATAAAATAAAAGTTCAAACTTGAAACCTAGCAATATGTACACCTACAAATACACTGTTAATTCCCCGACAATGACGCCAAAATTTAATCACGCCCAACCATGCCTTATAAAAAGGACAATGCGGTCGCTGCAAATATAATTAGGTTTACAAGTCTAGAGTCGAATCCCACAGAGAACTAATATTTAGTACAACTGTTCACTATCACCAAGAAGACAAGCTTGAACAATTTCTAACTTATAGATATTAAAATTCTTATGTTTAACTAATTAACTAACAAATTAAACTACTAAATTAATAACTAAATATACTAAGGGTTAGAGACAAGATTAAGGAGGTCTATATTTATGATTTTCCCAATTGTCGGAATCCTTCCTGCTATGTCTTCTATAATTTCGCCTAAGTATTATCTACCGATTATGAGCACTCTTATTACCGTAAATATCTCCAAGTAATTACGATAATTTACTAGACGCACTTTCCCGAGCTACGCTAGCTGGCTTTTAATACAGCTCACTTCAGATCGCACCCAAGGCTTCGTTATCCCTAATCCCACCTTTAAACCCTCGGTTATTGATTCCTCATATACTTTGGGAGTGATGTTGTTCAACAATTACCTAAATATGCACTCTCTCTCGAGTTATGCATACTAATAGGCACAACTAATTGAGAGCTCTTCAATCAACTAGAATATAAATGTAGTTGAACAAATAGAGAAAAGCTATGGCTCAATTATATAAAAACATAACAAGAATTTATCCTACAAAAAGTTCTATCAAAACTCTAGATAACAAATTAGCTATTCATAATAGTATGTAAAACTACAATACTAAAAGTCATAACCAACAATGAAAAATAGGAAGAGGAAGGAAAAACTCGAAGAAGAATTCTCCGCACTGCTCCCAATGTGTTCTTGCCTCCAAGGGTGTTGTCTAACCCTAAAGTCGTTTCTCTTGCCTCCTTAAGTCTAATTTTTGTCCAAAATATGTCCCCTACTTGTTCTTGGCCGGCCTTCTTTATTTAGTTTAGGGTTTAGGGCTTAAAATTCCATGTTTTGCACTTCAGTCCCTCAAATTTCTGCCTCCTGTCGCGGTTCTACCGCGGTCGCGGTCAAACCACGTCCAAACATGACCCCTGATTCTTCAATTGTCTATGTATGCACTTTGCCGCATTCGCGGTGAAACCGCGGTGTTTCACCCTGTTCTGTTTGGAATTTTGAAAAACACAAAACATAAAAATTATAGCCCTTTGAGTTAGCTTTCCAACAGTATATTATGGAGCCAAAACGGAGTTCTGAGCAAAAAGTTATGTCCAATTTACTAGACAGTGCACAACATGCTTCATCGAGTCTTCGTTTGTTCTCAACTATCAAATTTACCCCCCGAACACGATCCCGACTTAGTTACTTGAGCTGTTACTCAGACTTTAAAGCTCCAAATCACTTAAATTCATTCCATAATATCTATATAGCTCGGAATCACATTCCATAACATCTATATAGCTCGGAATCACACCTATAAGGTATAAAATACACAATTAGGGCAAAACACTAGCGATTAAAGCTCAAACTCAATTAAAGTGTAGTAAACTCGAGTGTAATAAGTGACTAAAATACGTAATTATAGCCTATCATCAGAATACATATGGATACAGTCTATACGTTAGTTGTAATCCTTTTTTTTCGCTGACTTTTTCTATTGTATTCATGAATACATTAGTTTAAATACATTGAATACACTCTATGGCAAGTTAAAAATGGCTATAAGAGGTAATTTAGTAAACGGTAGCTATGACAAGCTAATAATCACTAAAACATAGTGGTTTTGAAAATTTCTCAACTTTAAATAATTAGTCTTAATTTGGATCAACATTTCGCTAATTCAGAACTTTAGCCCAAATTTTATATGGAATCTATCCAATACATATAAATATCAATAGGTTCACTCCTAAAAACCATATTTCCGCACATTTTTTTCCCTTCTGGAAAATTGCTAAGAATTGTCAAAAAATAATTTGGAGACTTTAGAACTAACTAACCAACCGACTTAAAAAGTTAGGGATAGATTTGGTTATATAAAGAGGATTAGTGGCTTTCTCTATTTCTTCTCTGAATTCGTTCTTTCTCTCTCTCTCAAAATCAAGAATCGCCTGCATTCATCATTTGGAAAGGAAGATGAATAAGAGCAACGTAGATGTTCAAGAAAAAGCAGAAGCAAAACCAACGTCATATACTGGTTCAAGAACGCAGAATCTGATGACTCCAACAGACGAAGCAGATTCATTTGTATTAATTCTAGGCCACAAGAACTTGAAAAGGCGGAAGAATATAAATCCATATTATAATGGAGATCGAGATATGTTGATGTACATGAATTCTTTCAATGTACAAGGTGGTGAAAAAGAAGAACAAGTGATGATCGGAGATAAGAATCTCATGATTGAAAATAAAGAGTCTGTCACTAATGCTGCAAATCACTCAAAATCAAGTAAGGGGAGTGGAATCAAGAATTCATTTAAACAGATGATGATGCGTATTCTCAATCGGTAAACACAAGAAATTACTCTCTCTTTTTATTTTTATTTTTTATAACTGATATTGTGGGTGTTGATTTTATTCAATACTTAATCTATATGAATCTTGAAAGTGGGTCTCAATTTATTTGTATACAAAACATGGATAAGATCATTAAATTGCATCTTCGCTTCCTAATTTCTTATCTTAACGTTAATGATAAATGAATTCTCTGACTGGGTTTGTTTCTAATTTAAATATAATCAGTTGAGTATATGAATCTTTGCCTCCTTTTGTTATCTTAGGATTATCAAGAACTTGAAAAACATAATGATACGTAGGAACTCTATCATTGTTACGTTGTATTTGCAGAGGCAAAGCAGGCAAGGAAGAAGGGAGAGTTTATAGTGTGTTTGAGAAAACATTAACAGAGAAAGATGTTGAAGGGAAGTTGGTGATTCCAGCGAAATTTGCACACTATTTCCCTAAGACCATAAGTGGAGGACATACAAGGAGGTACGTAAAGTTAGAATTTGTTGATCCTGGAGGCAGATTTTGGGATATTAAATGGGTTAAGGATGGTTCACAGTATTATTTCCGTGGAAAATGGAAGGACATTGTTGCTGAACATGAGTTGAAATCAGGGGATATTATTATGATTGACCTTTCACATGACAAACACTTTCCTATCAGATTTAAGAAGCAGAGAAACATTTTAGGCCCATCTGTTACTACTGGAGATCATCGATGATTAATGAGATTCATACTTCACTGCAAATTCCCATTTTTAGTATTACTTTCTTAGATCATATTAGCACAAATGAATCTTGTTTCATAATCACTCCAAATGGAACAGTGTATTATATAAAAATCCCTTCTTTTTCCATGTTAGCACTGAGATTGGTTGAGATAACATGCATGGAGTTTTAGTCTCGCTGATACTTGATTTTAATTAACACCTGTAATTCTATGATAAAATGTTAATATACACATTTGGAAAAGATCACTGGTTTTAATCCTCATATTTGGCACTAATATAATGTTGTCTTTAATGAACAGTTTAAATACTCCTAATACTTATTGTTTCTTACGTTATGTTTGCTGCATGCGTTCTTTTGTATGTTGAAACATAAAAGAACTCATTGCTAGCTGTTGCTAAGACATTAAAGTCTTTTAGTAGAAATCATATTTCACATGTAGGCAGAAATATTTGGAAAATATTTTGTTCAATGTTGGATCAAGTTTCAGTTGAATATTTATATATAATAACTGCAGCTGCAACTGTTCATTGGCTTCCCACTATATATGAAATTGTTCCTTCTAAAATATTAAGCAGATATTAGTCCCGTAGCTTCGGTTAAAAAATGATATTGGTCTAATGGAATTCATCCCTGTGTTAAAATTCGGTTAAAACTAATACGTATTCAACAAGTTATTCATACTTGGCAAAGCAAAGTGGTGGCTAGATTTAATGCAATGTTATTCCGTCAACGCTACCTGCCAAAAGGCAAAATAAAATATTAGACCGACCACAGTGGGAGTCGAACCCACGACCTTCTGATCCGAAGTCAGACGCGCTAATCCACTGCGCTATGCGGTCCCAAGATGCTACCTGTCAGTGCTAAATCTTAATATCTCTAAAAGACCCTCAAGTGATGAAAAATTAGAGAAAATATAAATTAAGTGTTAATAGTAACATGAATTAAAACTTAAAATCCAAGATATTTGTATTTAATGACTAAAGGACTTATATTATTCGGATATATAAAAATATTATTTATGTCCCTTAGAAAAGTTTACTAATTAGTCATTTCCTACTGAGTTCATTACTCAAATGGTCACCCAATTATCTCATAAAGTCACTTTTATTTTGTTTGTAACAACAAAGTCAGTGAACTATGCCTATTTCACTCAGAAGGTCACTCAACTAGCTTTTCCAAATTTTAGATTGCCAAATACCTATTTTACCCTCTAAATTATAACCATTTATCTTAGCTTCTTTTTATTTTTTTTAAACTTTTTAATACTATGATTTTTCCCTTTTTAATTTACATTATGGACTTACCTATAGAATTAATAAAAATTATTTATAAATTAAAAAAATAAAAAGTATTTAAGCATATATAATGCTGGAATAACAAAATAAAGAGCATAGTAAAAAAATTTATTTAGAACAACTTGCTAGTAATAATAACTTTAGTATTAATAACAAAAAATCAAAAATTTATTTATACAATTCAGAATGAAAGAAAATAAAGGTTGTAAAATATATATTCCATGCATGTAATATAAAAATAATTATTTAAATAAAGGTATTTAAATTATGCTCAATTATATTATATATGTATTCCATGCACGACTTAATATAACATATTTTACCCTATACAGATTGTCTCCCTGCTTTTCTGTGACATAACTTTGTCTTGTCGGAAAATTGGTAGAAACATAATAATATAATTGAGCATAATTTTCAAGAATATATAATTATGTATATATAAAAATATCTTTATTTAATAATTATTTTGGATTACGTGCATGAAATTTATATTTTACAAATCTTTATTTTCTTTCATTCTAAATTGTGTAAATACATTTTTGTTGTTAATACTAATAAGTTTAAAAAAAAAAGATAAACGTTTTATAATTTAGAGGGTAAAATAAGTATATTTGGCAATCCAAAATTTGCAAAATCCAGTTGAGTGACATTCTGAGTGCAATTGGCATAATTTAATGACTTTGTTGTTGCAAACAAAAAAAATGACTTTAGGAGATAATTTGGAATAGTTGGATGACCATTGAATAATTGATTCTTTCCTACTTGAGTTTCAAACTCTCATTCCACGTTCTCCTTCCACATATTTCAATTTAATTTGGATATGATATGATATTTGAGTGGGTTTTGCAATAGTAAATTTAGATTCTCCGATTGCTAGATAATTAAGGAATGAAATTAAGTCTTATTTGCTTCCTAAATCAAGAAGTCAAATTTGGTTCTGAGTCTCGATAAACAAGGATTATGGGAGACAAGACTAATATATTGTACAGGGCTAGCATAATCGAGTTTCAGTTAGTGTTGTCTGTTATTTATATTAGTTACTTATTTAGGTAACTGCATGTTACAACAACAACAACAACAACTAGTCTTACTATAAAATATGGAATAATGAAGAAATTATAACCATGATTTCTCTCAGAACTAATTGCAGTATTAGGTTCTTGGTGATGTTGAGAATGTTCTTTAATAATCTCCAATGGAACAATGGCACGTTCACATGACACTTGACTTGTTGGAATATTTCCACCAGTTTCTTGAATTGTATGTTCAGAAACATTACTACTCTCTTCTTCTGAAATCATTTCTTCAAGATGAACATCGAAAATACTTGTTTTCTTACGATTTTTTCTCTATTTGGAAGCAGCAGCCAATCTCTTAAACATAAAATACTTTTGAGCATGGCTAGAAATTTGAATATGTGTTCTATTAGGCAACAAATCTTTACTAATCTTTGCCCAATTGCTTTCCCCATAAATTTCCAACCCCTTCAAGAATAATCTATGTTCTTCTTCAGTCCATGGAATTGCTTTCCTGGTTTTTCTTCCATAATTATTTGCTGAATTTTTTTTATATGTAGTAGTTGAGATCTTCACCCCGAATAATTTGATGCTCGCACTTTTCTCACTACACGTTCTTTGGTTATGCCCACTGCGACCACACAACGAGCAGTCCCACGCCATTGGTAAATTTCTCATAATAACTTGATTTGCTATACTCTTAAAATCAAGAACGAGAACACAACTGGAGATCGAATAATTTTTGTCCATATATATAAAGAGATAGATGGAGGATTTATATACAAAAGTTTCCGTTTTTATGCTATGTAAAGCTACAATGCTTTTATTAGATCCGTCTGAAAACAAAAGGAAAGTGGTCTCTCTCGCAGGACTAAGGAAAATATTTATAATTATTTATGGGAAAGAGAGGTCAGTGTCTCTAGGATCATGATTATTACTGTAGTAAATTACCATATTTTTCCTCTTTGAATCTTCTTTCGAATCCAATCGCCGTGTAATAACTCAAGGAAATCGGTGAAAGTTATTTTTCCCTAAGATTTCATCTAAATATCAAATAATCCACTAGATCCGGAAAATTGATAAATAGATATTTGTAACGACCCGACCGGTCGTTTTAGAAAATTACGCCCCAATCCCTAATTTAACTGTTCCCCTAAGTTCATTTCTGCTATTGTGGGTTGCCGGGAGAGTCGGTTTCGAAAATTTGAGCATTTTGGGACACTTAGTCCCTAAATAAGAGCTTTGAAGCTAGAAAATGGCCCGTAGCCGGAATAGTGTTAAGACGATCTCGGAACGGAAATTCGATGGTTCCATTAGCTCCGTTAGGTGAATTCGGGGTTGAGAGCGCGTTCGGAATGTATTTTGGAGGTCCGTAGCTCAATTAGGCTTGAAATGCCGAAGGTTGAAATTTTGGCTAATCCGAACGATATGTGAGATTTTGATCCGGGGGTCGGAATGGAATTCCGACAATTTCTGTAGCTTCATTATGTGATTTTGGATATGTCCGCAAATTTTCAGGTCATTCGGAAGTCGTTTGGTCGGGTTTTTAGATCGAATGTGTAATTTTGAGAGTTTTAAGAAATTTAGGCTTGAATTCGATGTGAATTATGAGTTTTGATGTTGTTAGACGTGTTTTGAGGATTGGAACAAGTTCGAATAAGGTATTAGGATGTGTTGGTGTGTTTGGATAAGATCCCGGGGGCCTCGGGGTGGTTTCGGATGGTTAAACGGGAGAAAATCATGGAAATTGCAGGTTAGGGAATTCTGCCTCTGTTGTTTTCGCCCCTGCGGAAATGGAACCGCAGAGGCGAGTCCGCTGAAGCGGAAACTGGAGCGCAGGGGCGGTCCTTGTCCGCATGAGCGGCATCGCAGGTGCGAGGATGGGGACCGCAGAAGCGGTCAGGACACGAGTTGGGGAATTTCGCGGAAACGGGCAAGCCTCCGCTTAGGCGTGTCCGCAGAAGCGGACTTCTGTTCGTAGGAGCGGAGAGTTCCACAGGAGCGGACCTTTGGCCGTAGGAGCGGCCTCGCGGAAGCGGCTTTAGGCCCGCAGAAGCGGAATGGGCCAGCCAGGCCTGGGCTTCGCAGAAGCGACAAAATGTCGCGGAAGCGGATCCACAGAAGCGGAATTTCGTCCGCAGAAGCGGAAATCGCAGAGAGTTAATTATATCGGAAGTTAGAAATTTCAGAAACATTTCCAAACTTTGAGGGCTCGGCTTAAGGGGCGATTTGGGCGATTTTGAAGGGAGATTCAAGGGGTTTCTTCAGGTAATCAATTATGAACTCCAATTATGATTGTTGTTGATAATATTATGCAAGTTTTTCATGAAAATGGAGGAATTTGGGGTAATTAATGGGGGCTTTCACCCTAGACCAAAACCTTTAGAAAACCTTTGATTTGAATGGGCAAACGGAGTCCGATTTCGATAAGTTTTATATGCACGGACTCGTATTGAGATAAGGAACCCGAATATATAATTGTCGTGATTTTTCGATAAGCGTACCGAAAGTCGGGTTTTGGCAACTTGTGGGTTTTGGTGAATTTTGAGTTAATTTGATTGGGTAATGCCCAATTGGCCTATTTTGATGTGATTCTATTGATTTTTATCGGATTCTACACTTGTGGAGGCCGACATTCGCGGCAAGAGGGTTATTTCTTAGCGGTTTTGTACCGGAATTGAGGTAAGTGGCTTGTCTAACTTCGTGTGGGGGACTTTCACCCCTAGGATATTATTGTGATACTTTAAATGCCTTGTACGCGAGGTGACGGGCGTGTACATGCGGCTGGTTGTTGAACACATACTTTACTCAAAATGTTCAATGAGTGATATTCCTGTTCTCAATTGTTAAATTCGATATTCCTACCCGGTAGTAGTTAGAAAAGCATGATTTGATAGAATCTAACTGTCTAGTTGCTTAATTGACTTACTTGAGTTTTCTTGGTAATCGCTGGCGCTGTTCATCGGTGAAGTTATCATTAAGCATATTATACTTCTCTCTGTGTATTCCTTTACTTGCTGTGGTTATGGACTACGGGTTCGATTCCCGAGATCCCGAGATTATTGAAATATGGACTACGGGTTCGATTCCCGAGATCCCGAGATTATTGAAATGTGGACTACGGGTTCGATTCCCGAGATCCTGAGATTATCGAAATGTGGACTACGGGTTCAATTCCCGAGATCCTGAGATGATTGAAATATGGACTACGGGTTCGATTCCCGAGATCCTGAGATTATTGAAATGTGGACTACGGGTTCGATTCCCGAGATCCTGACTTATGGGTAGGGACTGCGGGTTCGATTCCCGGAGATCCCGAGTTATTGAGATATTATTGAGACATGGGCTGCGGGTTCGATTCCCGGAGACCCAGAGGTACTGAGAATGGGACTGTGGGTTCAATTCCCATAGATCCTGGATTCGTTTATTTGAGTTGGTTATTTGTTGTTAGCTTGATTGTAGACAGTTGCAGTAATCATCATAATGTTGTTATTTCGGAAATTATTATCATTTAACCTGCTTATTATTGTTTTGATCATTATGTTATTGTTCTCTCGGTAGGGCCCTGACCTTCCTCGTCACTACTCCATCGAGGTTAGGCTTGGCACTTACCGAGTACCGCCGTGGTGTACTCATGCTACTCTTCTACACACTTTTGTTGTGCAGATCCAGGTACATCAGGACAGGCTCGTGCTAGGTGATTTTCGCAGCTTTTCTGGAGACCTCGAGGTATGATCTGCTACGTCCGCGGATCCGGAGGCTTTCCTTCTATTCTAGTAGTACTAGTTGACATTTTTCTTCATTTCGTTGTTAGATACTCTTTACACATAGAGCCACGGTTGTATTTTCTCTTTTAGTCTGTGTTACCGTGGGGTTCCGGATCTTGGTAGTGTTTTATTCATTATGTGATGGATGTATGTGCCAAACGGCACGGATTACATATCTTTTATGCTATTTTTCCGCTGTTTCTTATTAATTATTTATAACTTGTATATTCCGCAACGTGTTAGGCTTACCTAGTCGTGGGGACTGGGTGCCATCACGACATGTTCACAATTGCTGAACTAGGGTCGTGACAATATTTCTCTAATTAACAGCTGATTTTTGCTATATAGTAGTTGTTTTTTTCCTAACCGACTTTGTATGAGTTTATGGAGATATAGTTAAAAATATTATTTTACTAAAGATATATATAATTCTGATACACTAAATGCTGATTTGGAAGATGAGTATGATGCCAAATAGGACTTTTCAAATATGTTAGTTAAAGTTAGTTACAATTTGAAAAGTTAGTTGGAAATTTGAAAGTTAGTTAATGACGGGAAATTTGTTCCTTTTGATTTTCAGCATTTTCATTTCAAATCTTTTGCTTTAAATAGTGAATTGTAATAGATGAAAAACATTATGAAATATAAGAACTTCATCCCAAATTCTCTGCTCTCCTTCTTCGAAATCTCTCTTATCTCTTCTTCTTCTTCTTCTCGATCTCTTCATTTCTCTTCTTTCTTCTTCTTCTTCCTTTTCTTTATTTTATACTGCTATTGCTGTGTGATATCCTTTGTGGTATCAATTGGTATCAGAGCCCTACGAGCTAGATGGGACCTCGACGAGCTATTGATGATATTCAAGGTGTTCCAGCTGCTAATCTTCAAGAGCAATATGAGGATTTAGCAGCTCAACAATTGGATTTACGAGCTAGTATGGATCAAATGCATCAGGAACTTAGGATGACATGGATCGCAGGAAAAAGAAACTTGTTCAATTGGTCAGTACTTTGAAAAGTTCCTTTGATGGAATGCATTTGCAACAACAAACTAAGGACGGATGTTCCCCCTCTACAGATCGGGTTCCAATTAATGTACCATGTCAAGGTATTTTGGGTCCAAATCCTCAATATTCTACTAATAATCGTAACCATAATCTGATATTTCCAAATCCTCAATATGCTACTAATAATTGAGCAGTACTTTACCATTGATAACACTCCTCTTATTGAACGAGTAAGATTAGTAGCTATGAACATAGATGATGAAGCTTTGGCTTGGCACCAAGCCTTTTTAAAGTGTAGAGGTGTACCTGGCTTACCTGAATGGGAAGAGTATCTCGCTGTATTGGTTGAAACCTTTGGAGATGAATTTGTTGATCCAATGCTCGAATTGAAACAATTAAAACGGACTGGCATAATGAGGGAATTTCAATTTGCATTCGATAGGCATGTTTCACAGTGTAGTCTGTTAGTCGATCAATCCATATCTTGCTTTTTAGATGGATTGAAGGAGGAGGTAGTCCATCCTATTATGATGCATGAGTCTAAGACTCTTTCAAAGACCTATCGCCTAGCTAGACTTGCTGAAGCCACTTTAGCAGCTAATGCTCGTATCATGAAACTATCTTCTGGAACTTATCCGCATATTAATATGAAACCCTCATATGAGTTACAAGCCACTAAAACCCCTCATCACAGCTCTTAAATACCCCTAAACCATCCCTACTCCCTAATAATAATGCCTCTAGTGCTAAAAAGAGGAGAGTGATTTCTCCAGCAGAAATGCAGCCAAGAAGAGCTCAAGGCTTATGTTACTTTTTGCAATGATAAGTACACCCATGGGCATGGATGTTCCTTACCTAAGCACATGTTCATCATGGATTTGGACTACTCAGCAGGTGAGTTGGAGGAGGATCAGGTGAAGTCAGATGAAGCTTCACCTACTGATGATTGGAATGTACCAGAGGGGGACCCTCTCTTGATGTCTTTATGTGCTTTAAATGGTCTACAAGGGGCTCAAACTATCCATGTGATTGGGTATAGTAATAAATTGCCTATTCAAATATTATTAGATAGAGGCAGTACACACAACTTTATTGATGCTGAAACTGTAGAGAGGTTGGGATGTCATATATCTCCAACTAAACTAGGCTATGTCAGCTTGGGCAACAACACTATGGAGTCCACTTCTGGGGTAGTAAATGATTTCCAATGGATGTTGCAAGGGATTGCTTATACCTCTAATCTGATTGTCATCCCTGTTGGAAAGCATGACTTAGTCTTAGGGGCCTTATGGATGAAGACATTAGGTCCTGTTACTATGGTCTACACTAAGCTTACTGTGTCCTTTGATTATCAGGGTAAACACCATGTATTGAAGGGTGTTACTGAGAAATGTAAACCATCAAGTTCTAAGGCTATCAATAAGAATTGTAATGCTTGGGCCCGGTTCTTTATGTTGCAGGTGGTTCTTCCTAGAACTTTGGAGGTGTGTCACCCTCATTTTAGTGCACTTCACTTACCTGTTGAAGACCCATTGCCAGAGGCCCTTCAGAAATTGTTTGACCAGGACGAGTTACTTTTTAAGGAGCCAACTTCTTTGCTACCTCAAAGGGGAGTTTTTGATCATAGAATTTTCCTACAGGAAGGGTCTAAGCCAATAAGTATCAAGCCTTACAGGTATTCTTCTAGGAAGAAAGATGTCATTGAAAAACTTGTGTTGGAAATGTTACAACAAGGGGTTATACAATATAGCAATAGCCCTAGTTGGAAATGTTACAACAAGGGGTTATACAATATAGCAATAGCCCTTTCTCTTTACCAGTGGTTTTAGTGGAGGAAAAGGATGGATCACGGAGACTATGTATTGACTATAAGGAGTTAAATCAGTGCACAATGAAGGATAAATTACCTATCCCTCTCATTGATGATCTATTGGACGAGCTTACTGAGGGAACAGTCTTCTCTAAAATTGATCCCAGATCCGGCCTTCATCAGATTGGGATAACACTTGAGGACATCCCAAAGACTGCTTTCAAGACTCACTCAGGTCATTATGAGTATCTTGTCATGCCATTTGGTTTGAAAAATGCTCCTTCTACCTTTCAATGCCTTATGAATCACCTATTCCAGCATTTCTTAAGGAAGTTTGTACTGGTCTTCTTTGATGACATTTTGGTTTATAGCAAGCACCTGAAGGATCATATACACTATCTTCAGCAAGTATTTGAAGTTATGCAGTCTAATAGTTTATTAGCTAAATATTCTAAGTGTGTTTTTGGAGTAGGAAGGGTTGAGTATCTGGGCCATTTTATATCTGCTGTAGGTGTTGCAACAGATCCAAAGAAAATATTAGCTGTGCAACAGTGGCCTGTGCCTACTACCTTGAAGCAACTCAGAGGATTTCTTGGTCTTGCTGGATACTATAGAAAGTTTATAAAATCTTATGGCCTTATTAATCAACCTCTCACTAACTACTCAAGAAGGACAACTTCAAATGGACACCTAGTGCTGAACTGACATTTATTGCTTTGAAGAAAGCCCTCACTTCCGCTCCTGTCCTGGCCTTACCTAACTATTCTCTTCCTTTTGATGCTAGTGGCACTGGTATTGGTGCTGTTCTCATGCAAGAAGGCCACCATATAGCTTTCATCAACAAAGGTTTAGCCCCAGACATGCTGGTCTTTATGTATATGAGAAGGAGTTGTTGGCACTTGTTTTTGCTATTACCAAATGGTCTCACAACCTGTTGGGACAATATTTTATTATTCGAACTAATCAAAAAGCTTTGTAGTATTTACTTGAGCAGAAAATCCACACAGATGCCCAAATCAAATGGATAGCTACGCTTTTGCCCTTTAACTTTGAAATTCACTATAAAAAAGGCAGGAAAAATGTAGTTGATGATTCTTTATCTAGAGTTCAAGGTGATGAACTAATGACATTATTGGTGTCTTCTGTCTCTACTGAATTATGGGAAGAAATCACGGCCAATTGGTCTGCTGACCCTGAGCTAAGTGCTCTCATTTCATCCTTACAGCAGGCCTCTCAGAAAAACTTCACATGGATCAACAATCAACTTAGAAGAAAGGGCAATCTAATGATTGGTAACAATGCTACTCTCAGAACTAAGATCCTCACTTTATAGCATGCAACCCCCACTAGAGGTCATTCTGTGTAACACTCCTCATATTTATAAAAGTTTCGAGACACGTTAATTATAGAATTTAATTTCTTATTATTATTATAATTATTCTCTTGCCTATAATGAATATTATTCTTATTATTTTCTTGCCTATGGTGAATATATATATATACTTAATTAACGTAATATACCATTAGAGGAATATTATTATACTATTAATAATTTCAGTGTTATTCAATTATTTAAAAAGTAAGTATTACTAATTAAGTTAAAAAAAGGGAAAATGGGCCTAAAAGCCCTAAAAGGGCTATTTGGAGACAAAAGGCTCGAAGCCTTAAATAAACAGAACTTACGTTCTGATTCACCAAAAGGATTTGGGTGAAAGGCTTTTGCCTTTGACGAAAAGAAGAGCACTAAGAAACAGAGGATTCTTATCACGCAGGCAACGAAAGATACTAGGTTTCATTACGAATCACTAATTCTTGAACTTAGGTATAGAAATTTTTTTATTGTCAACTACCCTACAGTAGTATTTGCTAAGAATTGAGTAGTTAATTCCCGTCTTCCTCTATATCATCAATAAATTTTATATTTAGGTGTAGTACTTTAAAATTAATAAAAATACACCGGTTATTGTAGAATCGATTGTTTGACTGGTGTCAATTGGACTGGGGCCTACGTATTGACTTAAGAAGTTTTGAGGTGAGTTGATATAACCCTTTACTAAAGTGGTTTAACTCACAAAAGCATGCACACATAGTGTTTGATGAATTGCATAAGAGAGTTAATATATACTTAATTGGAGTAGTAAGTACCTATTAGATTAGAATTATTTTCTAATTAAAATTTAGAGGATTATTTGGATATATATGTATAAGTTTAAGATTTTTATGTTATTCTTTATACTTAATTGGAGTAGTAAATACCTATTAGTTTAGAATTATTTTCTAGCTAAAGTTTATATGATTATTTGAATATGTGTGCATAAATTTCAGATTTATTTTATGTTATTCTTTATACTTAATTGGAGTAGTAAATACCTATTACTCTAGAATTATTTTCTAGCTAAAGTTAGATGATTATTTGGCTTTACGTGCATAAATTTCAGATTTTTATGTTATTTGTATATGCCATTTTCATGTTGAAAATTCAGGATGGATCAAGAACCTTTATAAATACTTTTGAATATTTATTTAATTCTTACCTTACACTAAGGGTACCGGTATGAGTATGTATAAAAGATTTAGACCTGAAAAGTCACAAGAAGAAGTTTTAGAAAGAAAAGATTTTTGGGAGTATCCTTTATTCTGAGAAGGGGTCATCGTCCAGGCCTAGGGTCCTGACCAAGGTGTTGATTTCCTGAAACTACTTGTGCCAAAGTAGGGAGCACACGAGCCGAGGGTCTCGTTGCTGAGAATTTACTTAGCCATGCTAAGGTATGATACATGAGCGCTGAGAACCATGAAGCGAGTGGCACCTCGTGGATTGGGCCTATTCGATCAGGTTGGGATTGAACCCGTGCCGATCACACGGTGACTCAGACAGAATTAAGTCAGGATAGTTGGAACTCCCAAAGTATAAAGTGAAGTAATGTTATCAAGAAAGAAAAGAAAAGAATTTTCTATTATGCAATTATTTATAATTATTCTTATAAGCTTTATGTTTTACATGCATCGAGAACCTTTGCTCATAATGTATATATTATTAAAATTTCTCCCCCTGTTGTTGAGACTCACTGAGTACAATAGATGGTACTGACGTTCTCTTTTGGGAACCTACGTTGGTCTGCGGTACAACGTAGGAACCGGATTTGCAGGCGAGCAGGCTACGAGTTAGGACTTCCTTCCCTCCCAGTGCTATTGGTGAGTTCCGCTTTTGTTCGTGGAGTATTCCTTAGAGTCATTTTCATTTAGCTATTTCTTTGTTTATTTAGGGAACTGGCCAGGAAGTCTCATGTCATTGGCAGTGCGTCAATTTATCAGTAGAGACTTCATAGACATAGTCATTGGGTTGAAAGTCATAAGTTACTTTATAATAACTTAGCAGGGATTTTAGTAATTACTACAAATAAAGCATTAGAGTTGATTTATTTAAATATTTGAATTAATCAAAAATATTTGTTTAGAGTATTGCTTTGTTGCAAATAAAGTTTGGAGTTATAATAAGTTTGATAAGCAGAGATGGTTCGCTCGGTCATGTTTAGTGATCGAGTGCCGGTCTCGGCTTGTTCAGAAAATGGGTCGTGACATTCTGGCTTAGATGCTACCACCAGGAAGATATTGGCCTATTTTTACTAGAAGGGTATCATGAAGGATATTGCCACATTCATCCTCAACTGTACCACATGTCAAAGGAACAAGTATGACACTCAGCCTCCCCTGGTCTTCTTCAACCTGTTCCCATTCCATCTTTACCTTGGACAAACATTACTATGGATTTTATTGAAGGATTACCAAAGTCCAAAGGTAGAACTATCATTTGGATCATAGTTGATCGATTAACCAAGTATGGCCATTTCATTGCCCTCACTCACCCCTATATTGCCCGAACTCTGGTTCCCATCTTTTTTGGACAACATTTTTAAACTACATGGGTTCCCTGCTTCTGTTACTAGTGATCGAGACCCTATCTTTGTTAGCTCATTTTGGAAGAAGTTCCTCACTGCTCAAGGCATTGCACTACAGACCTCCACTGCTTACCATCCTCAAACGGATGGCCAAACTGAGGTGCTCAACAGGTGCCTTGAGACCTATTTGAGGTGCTTTTGCATTGATTCTCCTGCAGATTGGTCCATGTTTTTACCACTAGCTGAGTGGTAGTACAATGTCACTCCCCATTCCTCCATTAAAACCTCTCCTTTTGAACTCTTTTATGGGTATCCTCCACCTTTACACCTTCCCTACTTCCTAGTGATCTTGACTTACCTGCAATGGAGGATATCTTAATCACTAGAGAATTCAAACTTCAAATAGCCAAGTTTCATTTACATAGAGCTCAACAACGCATGAAGGCTCAAGCTGATGCTCACAGATCTGATAGAAACTTCAATGTTGGAGATTGGGTTTTTGTTAAGTTGCAACCTTATCGACAATCTACTTTAGTTGGTTCTCCCTACCATAAACTCACTTCCCATTACTTTAGACTTTATCCCATTGCTAAAAAGATTGGTGTTGTTTCTTATAAACTCTTACTACCCCCTGAGATTCTTATACACCCCTCTTTTCACATTTCTCAGCTTAAACTTTGCCACTCTCTTCCTTTTGAAATCATCCATCCTCCTGTCATCGACCTTGCTAGCTATACATGTCATGCACCTGAAACTATTTTTGCATGTCGCTTAATAAAGAAGGGCAACAAGGTTGTTGCCCAGTGCCTTGTTAAATGGTCTTAGCTTGATGATTCATATGCCACATGGGAGTTGGCTTCTGCACTTCACACTCGATTTCCAGATTTCACCCTTGAGGACAATGGTGCTCTTCCACAGAGGGGTATTGATACACGAAATGTTGATTTGAAAGATGAGTAGGATGCCAAATAGGACTTTTCAAATATGTTAGTTAAAGTTAGTTACAATTTGAAAAGTTAGTTGGAAATTTGAAAGTTAGTTAATGGCGGGAAATTTGTTCCTTTTGATTTTCAGCTTTTTCATTTCAAATCCTTTGCTTTAAATAGTGAATTGTAATAGATGAAAAATATTATGAAATATAAGAAAATTCATCCCAAATTCTCTGCTCTCCTTCTTCTAAATCTCTCTTATCTCTTCTTCTACTTCTAGATCTCTTTCTTTCTATTCTTTCTTCTTCTTCTTCTTCTTCTTCTTCTTCCTTCTCCTTATTTTGTATTGCAATTGTTGTGTGATATCCTTTGAGATATCAAATTCATTCGTCTAACTTGTACAAATACAAATAGTCAGAATTTTTTATGGGAAGGAAGTCGAGGATCATAATTATTAGTATTAACAAAAAACGTACCAGCGTTTCCTCTTTAAATATGTTTTTAAATCCAAACGACACGTGGTATAAATCAAATAAAATGGTAAAAATTACTTTGAAGACAAATTGTGCTTCATTAAACGTTTCATTTTTATCTCTTCGTCACGTCGCTATCTCGCCCTTCACATAAAGCATTCAGATTTCTCCCAACTTTTGAATTAACAGAGTCTGCTCATCGAGCTCGCTAAGAGGAGACCCCAACGAGCAGAGGAACTAACTGCGTGGATCAAAATCTGATCACACATGGATTAGCGCCGAAAGGAATGGTAAGGGATCGACTGAGACGTGGTCGTGCCCGCAAGGCGTAATTACAACAAGTATCTATGTCATTGCCGATATCGATCCGTCAAAAATCTTGTATAGCAAACTAAATATCGTGATATTTGAGGGAGGTGATGTGAGGTACAATCAAGGGATGAAGGCATTCTGATTAAGGATCATTGGATAAAAAGGAAACGCTCACAATATATATAGAGGAGGAAAAGACATGAAAAGGGGGATTTTCTTTTCCTATAAACAAAAAGAACAGAAGAACATGAAAGACTCTCCGACAACAATCAAGCAAAAGTCTAGATCTAGGTCGTATATCTTTGTAATTATTATTGCCAAATTAATAAAGACAGAACTCAAAGTTATCAATGGCTTTCCTTCTTTTCCCTCTCTTACATTACAGAAGGATACGCCAAAGATGTAAGCTTATTGTTTATACCTGATGTCTTTTAATGATCTTGAACTGGGCTATAAGTTTGATTATATCTCATTCTCTTATTCAATGCACTTAAATCTAGAATTAATTATCCCTGGCTAAGATTTATCCTCTATCTTATCATTAATTAGTTTAACAATGTTATTAACGCTTTTTGGCCAAACATTGTTTCCATTACGTCCATTCTTGGGTACCATTAGTTTCATTCTTGTGTATCATTTTTTCTATTTTATATATAAATTCTGTTTTGGCCACTTGATTTGGATAAGTATAAGTTTTATTTCATAATTTTGTTCCCCTTTGGGCAATATTTATATAACATATGCACTGCTGTTTGATTGAACCGAAGTTGCTGCTGTTGCCTGTTTGAAGTGAATTAAGGTTCATTAGGTAATCTTTCTTTCTTTCTTTCTCATTTTTCAAACTTTCCTAGTTAATGAATGTTTCTTCCCCCCCCCCCCCCAAACCCCCAACACAGACACAAAAGCCCCTCCTCTATCTCGAAATTTGTCTCCGTTTTAATTCATAGTAATAATAATAATTTACACTGTGATATTCCTAAAAGCAAAAAAAAAAAAAAAAAGATATTCATATTACACCAACTATAACAAAGTTCAGAATATTTATCAACCTTTTCTTAACATCTAACTTGCACAATGTACAGACTTCTTAAGTAGTTGTAGCAAAAAAATGGAAATTAGTTTGTACAACTATAATTTTTTTTAAGATAAAACTGACTATAAAGTTTCTGAATAAATACTATCATCTTAATCTTAGGGGAGATTGAGCCTTTTCATCACTAATCAGCCTGGCAGATGAACCATAATAGACCATGTAGTAAAACCTCTAGGTATCTGTCTTTTTTGCTCTTAGGCATCTGGTATCTAAAATTTACTGATCCGACTAATCACAACGCGTTTCAAGCAGTGGCATTAAGTGGTAAGAGCATCAGGAAGATTTGTAGGTGCCCCTAGAATCTTACCACCAACATCAGGGAAGCATTCAAATCCAGGCAGAGTTGTGACATCTCCATTCTTGCTAACCTGAATTGGATATTGCATCAAATGCCCCTTCATCTTCTTGTACTCATCCCCTGAAAATGCATTCCAGTTGTATCTCGCTATCTCATTAACGCGTCTAACGCATTCCACTGTCTGTGGCTCCGTGAAGGTATTCTCTACCACTCCAAGATGCTCAGCCCAAAGAGACATTCGATAACCATAGACCTGAATGCAAAAAGAACCATTTCCATTGATATATAGTCGTCGAATTTCACTTATATGCACTAACTATGTAATAACTTGATATAGAAGGTTACTAATTCGACTTATTATGTTAGTTAAACTTCATATTCATACAGAAAAAGGTTCTTCATGTAATGCAGAAAAAGGTTAAATTGTATATCCAAACCTGGCCATGTGGATGACTATCTTTTTTTGCCCATGTATAATTTGGTTGATAAGCTCCCATAGCAATTTCTGTATCCCTAGAACCACTCAAAGATCTTTGGTTGATATTTGCAGAACCCATCAACACATACTCATCATCTACTATCATTCCTTTTGAGTGTACATATATCATAAATCTCCCAAACTTCTGAGCTAATCCCTGTGACACAGATTTCTCACTTTTACCCTTTGCTACCTCGCGCTTTCCCAGGCAGTAGAAGTTCAAGTAATCCTGAGGATGAAAATACTGAGAAACACCTGCCTTATCTAAAGCCTCTGCCACTATTTTGTACATCATAGCCATTGTTTGGCTCTGCAATATATAATTGGAATACATACAAGATTAATACTGAGGCATATGAACAGTCAGTTCAAAAAAGAAGTAGAGCTAATTCAAACCTGCCAGAAGAGAATTTCTTGGACTGGTTTACTGCTTGGGACGCCTTCAGGCCACATCGGAACCACAATGTATGCTGCAAAAGGTTCATTTGCTGCTATTTTTCTGGCAATTTTTAAAGCTATTTCCATAGGGACTAGGTTATTAGCTCCTGTTAGAAAGATATAGTACTAATATGTTATATATTGACACCTATGAATTTTGTTAAAGATTCTAAAAGCCATTCATTTGCATCTTAAGCTTCTCTTCTTCGATCATATACAAATGTTCTGTGCTTCTCTCCTCGAGATAAATCAAACTGATCATTCAGATGCATTTGAAATGATAAATTATGGATGATAAAGTTTGAGTTTATTGTTAAGAGCTGTTAGTTTTGGACCTCCTGGTAATCATTTGTATAAGATCTTGAATTTATGCAAAAAGTTTTAAAGAATAAAAGTTGAAATTGAGTTAAAAAACATTTGCATATATACCTGAATTTCGGTGTGATGGCCAGCTATATGCAGAACCAAGAAAATACTGATTCTCTACGTAAACAAAGTGCTGGGCTGATCGAATTGCTTTCACATAAGCCAAATGTATGCTTCTTTCTATCTTCAAATTTTTTCCACTGACAAGATTCTGCAATTGTACATAGCTAATTTGACATGTTCCATTTTCACTTTCTGAAACTAGCACATAATATATACAACTAAGGTTTTCAAAAAGCATTAGTATTATACCTGAGCTTCAGCTTCCTTAATGTCTTTTGGAAATCCTTTTACCGATCCTGAATCAATTGATCGAAATACCTGGAAAGAGTGCTCAACAAATGATTAGAATGAATTACTAGTAATGATTGACAAAGAAGCAAATGAAGAAATATACTTGCACATGCCAACTCTCTGGATCTTGTTCAGTTGTGACACGGACCACACGGTCACCATCTGGCCCAGTAGAAGGCATGCGAATTGCTGCTATTCGATCTAATTTAAGCAATGTATCAGACCCTTGTTTGACTTTCCTTAGTTTGAGCCATTTAATGGCCTTGTTAAATCTTTGCTCAAAGTTTGTCAAAACATCATAAGCAGCAGGACCATCAATTTTACAGTGTAGATCATGCCATGGTTCTCTTGGGCCACCTGAAGTAGTCTGTATGTATCATAAGAGATTACATCTACCAATTATTAGCTACCAGGAATGTCTCAATGGAAAATGCAAAAACTACATTCGAAAAGAAAAGGTATTTTTACTTGTTTTCACCTGCATTCGAAATAATAACATGCAAAAATCCAAGCTGTAAATCCATCAAATAGCAAATGAAGTGTTTCTTTGATGTGAATAAGAATTAAGCTCAAGCAATTGATGGACTAAAGTATGGAGATAAGATTATACTTATAGAAAACTTTCTGATTCCTGAAGAAGTTTAACATCTCTTGTAAAACCTTATCCAAAAACTTCAAAAGATCCAGATTAACAGCTTACTGTGAATGTAGGATTATGAACATCATTTCCAAAGACAGTATCGAGATCGCTGAACAGTCTATGCTCGGGAGTGTCATAGCGGCCATCACATAAATCCAGGCCACCAATAAAAGCAGTTATCTTCCGTTCATTCCCAGGTGCTTCTGTGTCAACAAGCACACACTTCTGATGATGTGTAAAAAGACTTCCAACAATCTGCAGAAGAAATTTATTCTTAATTTGATCAATAGATGAATCATGATATGGTTAGCTGTCCCCTTGTTTCAATTCTTATTGAAGATAACTACTTGCTTGTTCTAGATTTACAACTTCCCCAAATATCAAAATCATCTTGCTGTTAGAATTTATCCGTCAAATACTTTCCCCTCCACCTGCCCTTAAGAGAAAAGAAAGTATATACCTGTCTCTTCAAAACACTAAGCTTACTGCTGGCGGAACGAGGACAAAGCACACAGTGTACACTTGAGTGTTTAAAAAACTTTCTCGTCTCTTCATCATGAGTCTGCATTACACCTTCCTGCATTCGAGACAGTAAAACAAATATTATTATACTTTCCAAACAGCTAAATGTAGGAAAAAGACTGCAAAATGGATTGCCATGAGATATTCAGCCTGAGGCTCAACACTGAATCTGAAATATTACCGTTTTGAGGAATAAATCATCATTTGAAGTTTTATCATCCCAAATGAGCAAAATGACGCGAACTCCTTCTTGTGACTTGTACTTGAGCAAATCTCCAAGTGTTCGTTCCCCTGCAGAAGGCAACGGCCTTGTAGGTTCTCTTACTAGTCGTATAGGATGATATACGGACCAACCAACAACATATATTAAATACTTAGCCTCCAACATGGCATGACAAATGTCTTCCCAACATTTGTTATGATTAAAAACCTTCCCATCATCTAGCAAAATTTCAGGAAGTGTTGCATCAGGTACATGAGCATCCTGATAAAGAGTAACATTCCCTCCTTTTCGCAGTGGAAAATAAGTATGCGGTACTCCTACTCTATTGGTTTCACCTCCAACACCATTTCTATATATAGGGTTCTCTGCCACTGGCTTGTATTGGATTGACAGATGCAGTTGAGCACCGGTTTTCAATGGATCCCCAGAAGATCCAAGAATAGGGAACCAACCACTTATTTCTTTACCAACATGAATTTTATCAGCAGGTATTTCCACCTTTCCAATCAGTTCAGCACCTACACCATCATTGTCCTTGACAAAAAATTCTACTTTGTCAACTTTGTGAGCGACTGGTATGCGTACATGCTCATTCCATGTTGGGTTTTCATCGTTACGAATCACTGTTGTTCGAGCTACTTTTGCCCCGCCTATACATACAGACACATAGGGGTCACTAGTATCTATTATTTTACGAGTTACTGATTTATTCCCTGTATCCTTACTCTTAACCTTTCGCTTAGTCCCAAAAGGACTAAACTTAGAACAACATGTCATGTCCATGTTTGGAAGTGACTTTGCTTCTATAACCCGCAAGTCAAGTTCTCCGTGCAGAAGTACTGAACCTCCAGGTATATCCGTACCATGTTTTTCAGCCATATTTTGCAGCTAATCAGTAACTCAACGCCTTATTTTCCTTCCTAGTAGATTTGTATGTATAATACATGTCTAATGCCAACCTCAATGTGAAATTGTTTTGCCAAAACTGGCAATTTATAAGGATTGTATGCGCTCCCTCACATGAAAGGCATGTGGCAACAAGCCTGGAAGTGTTATATCAGATACATATCTTTGTCTAGCAAGCATAGAGTTGGTCAATTATGCTTCATTGCATTTCCTTCACCGAAGCATATCCAACGGCCTGGAACTGATCCCAACTGGAAACAGGAAGAAAAAAAAAGAGAAAATTAAGTGAATACAGATAACAAAGTGCAACCATTTGTTCAATTATTTCATACATGTCTTTGTTGGATCTAGAATGGTTCTATTTGTGAACATGTCAATCAATAAACGACCACAAATTTATTATTAAAAAGAATCTTTTTTCCTTAACACAATTTCCACATTTTCGAACACCTTTCTGTTTCATATTGAGTCCTAAGAGTCGCGGCTCACTTGGTGTACAATATAATCACTTGGCACGAAATATATCCTTCTACTTTTGTGATGGAATTGTTCCCAGCTCAAAGGTACCTCCTTAGAGCTTAACCTTTACAAAAGATCAAAACAATGTGCGCGCTCACGTGCACACATTACCATATTAAATTTAATTCACCACATTGAGACATGCAAGAAAAGATCACAAATCCACCATTTTCGAGAGTAAAAACAACATGTATATCAGATCTCTACCCCTTTCCCAGGTTTGTAACAAATACTAACAGAAAATTGTAACGAATGCCAAAGGAAAGACACTGATAACAAGAATTTACATAATCTGTTTATTTGCATGTATATAGGACACACATTACATAAAAATCATTAACATATTTTACATGATCTGTTTGAGGTGGGGGTAGGGGGAAGAAAAGTGTTAATTTACCTTAATCAATAATGATGAGAAGAAGGGTAAAAGAGAAATGAAAGGATCCAAGGAGACGTTTTGAGTTTTGTTTGTTTCAGTAAAGAGAGTCAGCCATGAGAGTCCGGATTTGGCGGGAAATAAGGAAATATAAACAGTTATTGTTGGGGTTTGTTTATAAAGAGGCTAATTATACGCTCTGCCGTTCTTATTTTTCTCTCCTTATCTGTCTTTTATTCGTCCGAAAATAAAATTTGCAGGAATTGTTGAAGTAAAACTAAAATTGGGGTATAAGGTTTTCAAAATTGTTGGCAGGATTTAGCAATCACTCGCATACACAAATGAAGATTGAGTAAAATTGTTTATTGTAGTGTCATTGAGATGCTCTCTTTGCTCAATTTCTGTGTGACAAGAGAAGACATGTCATTGATTTGTATATCTTGTGAAATACATAAATTTATTAGTACAATTATTAAAGTCGTGTCGAGTCTACGGTCGAAATCAGGTATGCCCGAAGTATGATGAGTACCGAAGCCATGTATGCTCGACTCCGAAATAATGCCGTTATGAATTTCGAGCAGAATGAGCGAGATTCCTGCCACGTCCCCAAAATCATGGCGCAAATCCCGGAATAGAATTGTACGATTCCGTATTAGGTGGTTAGACAGTTGTCCTAATAAGATTTCTTACTGTAAATGAAAATGTACCTTATTTAGGGTTTTCCTATTATATAAAAGGGATCACAATCATTTGTAAAGATCATCTAATCATTGGCAAAGAATATTCTATATTACTTTTCTGGCTCATTATTTATTAGACTTGTCTTTTCTCTTTACTATTCTTACTTTATTATTCTCGGTCCATCTCGAAGCCACTAAGCTCTAGGCTGATACTGTTTGGTAGCACTGGGTTGTTTCATCCGTTTCTTTCATCTTTACTTCATATTCCTTGATTACTAGTTGGTATTGAACCAATTCACATATCTTTAAAATCACAAGTCAAATTTAATTGTTACTCGTATTTTCGAGGTAAACAGTTTGGCGTCCACCGTGGGGCTATAGATAATAGTGGTTATTTCATTATTGATTCTCATTACACACGTTATTTTTATACTTTTTCTTGTCAAGAATTTTTTATCTCATGATTAAACATGTCAAACTCGCAAAATACACCTATTCATAATAGAGAAGGTCTTGGATTTCATGGAGAAAACGACTATGTAGGGGTCGGTGTACCAGAATAAACCTAGGGGAAATACCAAATGTGAAATCAGTTGATATTAATTGGCACATTTCTCAAAATGCGGATCTAGGCACAGACCCTTGAGGGAATGTACGCTGGAAGCCCGATCTGGGGGCCAAGGAACACCAGGTATAGAAGATGGGGGAGTCAGCCTCCAAGTGATATTCGAGATGCTGCAAGCTCAGCAAATCACCATTGTTGTTTATAACAAAGAACTCTATGCATTGAAGAATCAATTTCATGTTACAAATACTAACCCTTACTCAAGGAATAAAAAACTTCTTGAAGATGAGAAAATTTCTATTATCCGAAAGTCAGATGTTGTAGGAGAAGGCAGTCAAGATGAGTCGATCTGTCAGCAGAATCAATCAATTGAGGAGCACATTAAAATTCAAGAATCTTCTTCCGTAGAACAATCAACCACTAAGAAAAGGAGAAAATCACAAAAATTCCAAATGAATAGAAAAGTAAACCAGGATATCCACGCAAATTCATTATTGGAAATCCACGGGATGGTATCACTATCAGAAGATCTCACAAGCTCAACTCTCACGTGGCATTAATATCACAATTTGAGCCAAAAAAGTGGATGAAGCCCATAAAAACGACTATTGGATTAAAGCAATGAAAGATGAACTTGATCAATTTGAAAGAAATAAAGTGTGGGAATTGGTTCCAAAACCATCAATATGCCTCGATTGTAGGAACTAAATGGGTCTTCAAAAATAAGTTGAATGAATACGGTCAAGAGGTTCGTAACAAAGCAAGATTTGTTGCTCAAGGTTACTCTCAGCAATAGGGAATTGACTACGATAAAATTTTGCACTTAAAGCAAGATTGGAATCTATTCAGATATTAATTGCTTTTACTACTCATAAAGGATTCAAACTCTTCCAAATGGATGTAAAAAGTGCTTTTTTAAACGAATACATTTCTTAAGAGGTATATGTGAAGCAACCTCCCAGTTTTGTAAGTGACAACTTCCCAAATCATGTATTCAAGCAGTCTAAAGCTCTATACGGACTCAAGAAAACTCCTCGATCATGGTATGAGATATTAAGTTCTTTTCTTCTAAATCAAGGCTTCAAACGAGGTAATATCGACACAACTTTGTTTATTGAGCACTCAAATGCAGGTAATCTTATTACTCGGATTTATGTTGATGATATTATTTTTGGAAGTTCTAACTCTGTACGATGTGAAGAATTCGATGACGCGTGAAAGGAGAATTCGAAATGAGCATGATGGGAGATCTAACATTCTTTCTTGCATTACAAATCAAATAGTCTCCCAGAGGAATCTTTATCAGCCAAACCAATTATACCAAGGAACTTATAAAGAAGTTTGGTATAGAGAATGCATAGTCCATTGGAACTCCAACGAGTCCAACAACTACGCTTGAAGAAGATAATAATGAAAAAATTGTGGATGAAACGATGTATAGAGGAATGATTGAATCTTTATTATATCTCACTGCTAGTAGATCAGATATAGTGTTTAGTGTGTGTAAATGGGCAAGGTTCTAGTCGGCTCCCAATCAATCGTATCTTACGGATGTTAAACGCATTATTAGATATCTTATTGGAACCTCTAAATTAGGTTTATGGTATGCTCACTCTAACAATTTTGTGTTAAAAGGCTTTTCAGACGCAGATTTTGTAGGTGATAAGATTAGCAGGAAAAGCGCAAGTGGCACATGCCAACTATTGGGAAATGCTTTAATTTCATAGCATAGCAAGAAACAAAATTGTGTTGCTCTGTCAACTACTGAAGTAGAATATTTAGCAGTTTGAAGTTGATGTACACAAGTTCTTTGGATGATGGATCAACTACTCGATCATGATTTATCTCTTACCTATACTCCTATATTTTTGTGATAATACTAGTGTTATATGTTTGTCAACACAATTTGTGCATCACTCTTGGGTAAAGCATATAGAAATTAAGCATCAGTTTTTTTGTGATCATGTTGCAAAAGGTGATATTGTATTAGAATTCATTAATACTTAGTTTCAACTTGCTAATATTTTTACAAAACCTCTTTTAGAAGAAAGATTTTACTTACTGCGTATAATGATTGGCATTGTACCTATTTTGGAAAACATCTTTCGTATCTGTATAATATTGCTTAAATGTTGAAGTGTATTAACTTTTATATGTGTGTAATTATTACACTTCCATCGGCGACGCCAAAGCAACTTCTCAGAAGTGTCACTTCCTTTAGAACCTAGCTTTTCCTTAACCGAGGCAGCCCTTCAACCTTCCAAACGCCTAGATAAAGACCTTTTTATCCCTCTCATTCTTCATCTCCTCTAACAAAATTTCCTTACCATGGCAAAAAAGAAACTTCTCATCTTCCACTTCCACCAAATGAAGCAGATGATTTTAGAAAACCCACGACACTAAAAAAACCGTAGACCTGAAATCATCACTCGACTCAGACTTCCTTAAAATTGACAATGAAAGCAGTGAGTCATCGAAGGATCTACCTATTAGCTAGAAAAGACAGAAAAAGCCTATGGAGCAAACACTCAAAAAGCATGCATACAATAAAATGAAAAGTGGAAAGCACAGTTTTTAGGCCTGAGGACAACCTAAATGTTTATGGACCAAGTGAGAAATCAAGGTTTGAGTCATATAAGTCAAAATCTATGGCTTATGGACGCTCTGTAAGTCTTTTTCTTATGAAAAATCTGCATTGTGCTATGATTGCTATTTTTGACTTTCAACGTCTCTCTTCTCTGTTTGATACTATTGGAAATTATATGTATGAAGAGCCTGTGAGAATGTTATATGTAAATCTGTTTACTAATGATAAAGATGACTTGGAATCTATGGTTTTAGGCACTCGAGTTGTTCTTGACTCTTATCAATTTGAGAAAATATTTTCTGCTATGTTTCGTGGGTATGATGTTTTTGTGCAAACTTCCTGGCCAAAAGATTTTGAAGTTTCCTTAGAAGAGGCAAAAGCTTTTCTGCCGGATAACCCCCTCACATCGGTCCTAAAAATCTCAAGTTTGAACACTGAGTTTTAGCCCACATTATAGTCACCACTTTACTTCCTAAACTGGGTCCCTCAGTACTTTGACTACTAGAGATATTTTTGTTCTTTACTGTCTTGTAAACAATAAAAGACTTGACTGGTTTGTGGAATTTGCCATTATATGCTTGAAAGTATTAGGGATATATCCTCTTCTGTTGGTTGTCTACCATATGGTTTGCTCATCTCACATATTCTTGAAGTTATAAAGGTTGATTTGGCACCTTTCTCACCCACGCACATTACCAGTACCTATAATAAGACTATATTTACTATAATGGGTTACATTTTAAGTGACGACACATGGGTCAGGAGTGCCAAAGTTGAAAGTATTCCAGTACAGGATGAAACACCCACTAAACCAATAGAGACACAGTCGACTGCCACTACCAACGTAAAGGAGATTAAGTAAAATCTAGATGGGGTAAAAATTCTTCTCATTGCAATGAAAGAATAGGTGGACAAAATCAGGGAAGTCACCAAAGAAACACGTGTAGTGCGGCTAAGCTTAGGATGGACATGGAGCAACAAGAAGGCAAGCGATGAGGGCATTCAACTCCATGACAGAAAAGATAAACAAAATCACCAAAGAAGTTGAAACCTCCTATGACTTCTTCTGCACCAAAGTGATCAATACCTTGAAGTACTTTCTGCGGAGAAACTAAGGCAGTGCATGCGTGTTAAAAATAATATTTTTTGCTCTTTTATATTTTGTGACTTATTTTTTTTGTGTTGGTCTGTAATAACCATCACTTTATGCCTCTGCTGAAGGTATAAACTTTGCTACCCTCACTAGTTTGTTTATTATCTGTCTATTATCTACTCTATTGAGTATGTTTTGTCCGCATTTTCTTTCCTTTTTGATTGATGTCAAAGGGGGAGAAGAATCTGAAAAGTAAACCAAAGTAATAACTTAGGGCGAGCAGTACTGTGCAAATTCAAGTAACAACTCAGAGGAAGCAGGTATCTCAAACTATGAAAGGAAAGCATATTGTGTTGCTCTCTCTTGATTGTCATTATCAAAAAGTGGGAGATTGTTACATCTAAGTTTCAATGATGAAAATAGTGCAAATCTAATCATATCTATTTGATTGTAGGAAATCAGGAAGTATCACTACTTTAAAGGAAGTTCAAAGGCAACGTTATCATAATGGAAACGAGATCAAAGGCAACATGAACAATGCTAAATCAAAGGAAGTCAAAGTCATGTCAAAGCCATCATAAAAAAACAAAATCAGTCCAGACACTTTAGTCTCAATTAATGGATAACAAGGTTGTCAACAAGGAAACATATCAAGTGTGGCTGCTAAGGACATGTCAAGCCATAATTCTAGGACTAGATTAGAATCAAAAGATTGATCAACCAAATCAAAGCCACAAATCACTCCCTGAATTTTGTATGAAAAGGGGAGGACGTAAACGAATCCAGCCCATCTCTGTGCAGGATTCGGAGGCACCCCTCGGGTCAAATCTTTTAAAGGATTTTATGCCTCAATCAAAGATTAATTTGCAACGGCTATAAGAAGACGAGCAACTTTGTAGAAGACTCACGCAACTACATAAACTGTTTTCTAATCCTTTCTAGTTCTTAGTTCAAACACTGTATTCTTGAGTCTACAAGTGTCACAAAAGATAGGAAGAGTTAGAACACAAACAGAGTTGTGTCAACATTACAAAAATCACTGTTGCTGAATATCATTGATGGTAGCGTACTAAAACCATCACTATTGTAATCCTTTATCAAAGATCTAAGAGAACCCTTGTGACCCAAGGAAACTGGAGGTAGGTACCACACTAATAATGAACCAGTATAAAAATTGTTGTGCCTTATTTACCATTATATTTGTTTATCTCATTCCTACTGATGTGCAAAACCTAGTCAACTAAACTCACAATTAGTCAACCAAGATTTTAATCCGCTACAATTGACCCCTCTTGTACTTTCAATACGTTGGATTATTATACTGATCTGTCAAACGAAAAGTGGTGTAGTACTCTTCGTCCTTTAAAAAATCAACCTACGTGTATCCATAAAGATCCTCAAGTTGTTGGATACATCATGAATTTCGCGTTATAATTGGTCATACTATACTGAATAGCCGTTAGCTTGGGCACATATAAGGCATACCCATTTATGAAGAGACGGTTGCAAAGCTCATAGCACGAAGCCACAACATTATTGCTTCGATCTTTAAAGCGAACTAGTAATCGTACCCGCGCAATGCGCGGTCAATATTAAAAAAAATTAATTATAATTATTCTTGTTTGATACTATTAGACGTATTGCTTTAATAAATTTCAATTGTCATTTTATTTGTCAATACGATATACCCAACCCTTATCGATATTTTAGTAATTAATTTCTTTTTTAATTTATATGATAGCTATTTTTATTTTAAAACTCCAACTTGAAACTACACTCCGATTTAAATGGGTAGTTTTTCTTCTCTTTTTTCGTTTATTTTAAAACTCCAACTTGAAACTACTTCCCCAATTTGAATGGGTAGTTTTTCTTCTCTTTTTTCGTTTTTTATAGACTTTTTTTTGCCTTTTTATTTTAAAATAATTTTTAAAACTCTAGCTTGGAACTACTCTCACCCAATTTGAATGAGCTGTTATTTTTTTTATATTTTTTATATGTTTATTTTATATAGTCTTTTATTATAATTAATTATTAACTAAATAACTAAATTTAATAACTAACTGCCACGTGGCTTTTTCTGAAGCTGCCACGTGGCTTAATGAGAGGGCTTTGTCCTTGGCTTTTAATAATACAAGTGATGACCCTTTGGGTCGTCACAGTGTGTGTGGTAGTTTTTTATTTTTATTTTTAGATATATTCAAATTCAAAAAGAATAATCAATAATTAATTATTAACTAAATAAATAATTTAATAACTAACTATGCCACGTGGTTTTTCTGAAGCTACCACGTAGCTTACTAAGAGGAATTTTTTTTCTCCTATTAATAATATATAGATATATAGATAGATTAAAAGGTAGTTTATTGTCCTAACAATGCCACTTGGATTTTTGTGATTATGTCACTTGCCTTAATAATATTTTTTTAAAATAATTTTAAAATTCTAAATTGAAACTATTTCCCAACTTGAATATGTAGTTTTTTTAATTAATATTTTCATTTTTTTAGTGTAACTAATTTATGTTTTTTTTTATTTTAAAATAACCTTTAAAACATCAACTATAAATTACTCCTTAATTTGAATGGGTAGTTATTTTTTTTAATATAGCTAATTATAATATATTAATATTTATTAATTCAAAAAGTGTAACTAATTAATTCAAAATTTTAAGAAAAACAATTAGTTAAAAGGTAGTTATTTTTGTCTTAGCAATGCCACTTGGCTTTTTGTGATTATGCCACTTGTCATAATAATATGCTTTTGTCTTTGGCTTTTAATTATATATAGATATTGGATCACTAAGACATTTATCCTGTGTGACCTTTAATTTTCATTAATTAAAAAAACACAAGGTTGTATTGATAAGATAATATGTTGAGCTGTTGAGGTGGAGATATAATTATAAATTGCATTTAGAGTGATTATCAATTTAAATGTTTATTTGACTTCTAACAAATGTTGCCGTGTTGCTTGAAATTTAAGTGAGAAAAGTTTGTAATTTGACCTTTTGCAAATTTTGCACTGTAGTCTACAGTTGATCGATAAATGAAAATTTTAAAATTATATATAAGTGTTATAAAATAAATATTGTAAAGTAAAGACAAGTATTGAGAGAGACTAATATATTACTCGAATTCAAACTTATGTACATAATAAACTGAAAACTCTTCTATTTATAAAAAAAAAGAAGCTGTTGTGTAAGCTGAAGGAAAGAAGCATGTAAGCCCGTAACTAAAGTCAAAAGGAGGGCTAAGAGCTTCCTTTCTTCTTGCCTTTTCTCGGTTACTCTTTCCCAGTTCCTAGCTCTAAGACTAGTGGAAGAAGGGGAACAACTCGATGAATTTAGTAGATCGTTTTAGGAGGCTTATTAGCTTATGAAGGAAGGAAGCAAGTGTAACCTTTTGCAAAATTTGCACCGTAGTCTACAGTTGATCTACAAATGAAATTTTTATAGTTATACATAAGTTATTATTAGTAAATGTTGGAAAAAATTCGGAGATCTTTCAAACTAAGAAGCCTATTGCTCCTCTTATTTCGTTAGAGACAACATTTTCTTTTGGAGCAATTTATGCTATATATCTACTAAACTCAAATTAATTACCCGCTTTTACCTAGTCTCAAAATTATTACACTATATACCTAGCCCACCAAAACTATTTACGCATGTTTCTTCTACTGTAACTATGCAAATCAAAGTTGCCTTGTACTTTTTCTCCATATTTTCTTTTCCATTCTCTAATTGGATTATATTCCTCCCTATAATCTCTTATCAATCCCCTTTTTTATCCTTTCTTTGTCATATATTTCAGAAAAACAAAGCTAGAAAGCAAATCTATAAAAACAATTAGAGTTTCAATAGTTTCTTCTCAAAATTCTCAATCTCACTTAGTTCGATAGATTTTGGATTTCTGTATATGAGATTTTTATTCAACGTCATGCGTGATCCTTGTACTAATTACCTAAAAATACATGATTACCTAATTGGATGTTGTGTTTAAATATTTTTCTAAACGAACTATTTAATTGAATTCCATGGAGGTATTATTCATTCCATAAGGTCTCATTGAGTTAATTAGATTATATGACAAGTGATATTATTTCAGTTTAATAATTGAATTAAAAAAATTAAATTATTTAGGTACAATTGTATACTCTGTTGGTATAGTTATATACTATACTGATATCATATCTTAGCTGAAATATTTTTTTGGTTGTATTAGCTACATTTAATTAGTACACTATTTGATTTTCTTTAGTAACAGTAGAATAGTATACTATCTTGAACTTTTTAAATTTTGAGTCACTTTGACCGAGACTTTGAGCTGATTTGAGATGATTGAGATCGAAATTTTGAGTTGAAAATCGAAGAAGAATACAACTACAATAATAATCGAAGAATAACATTGTTACCTAACAGCATACCACTACAATATACTAATATACTATATGAGTATACTACAACAGTATACCATTATGGTATACAAATATATTGTTATGGTATATTGTAATAATATGCAAGATATTGAAACAATATGCTGTAATAGTATATAATATAGTATAATAGTATACTTATTACCCGTAAATTTACTTGCATTTTCCCTTTTAATTTGTTTTAAGCTTTTACCTAGCGTGAGCAGCAAATTGAAAATGCAAAAATAAAATAAAATTATAGTATGCTATATAATGTAATAGTATACTCTTACAATTAGATCCTTTTAGAATTTTTTAAATTTTTTATTGACAACTGATATTATTTCAATTTAATAACTGAATTAAATTTTTTTTTAATTCTTTGTGTACAATTGCATACCTTGTTTGTATAACTATATACTATACTTGTATTAAATGTTAGTTAGCATTTTTTGGTTGTATTAGCTATATTTAATTGGTACGCAATTTATTTTTTCTCTAGTAATAATATATATAAAAAGAATAATAAAAAACAATAAAAATACTAAATAAAATTAGATAATGAAGAGAAAAGGATTATAAAAGAAGAAGTTAAATGAAATTCGAAGAGGAAAAAATGAAGAAGAAGAAAAGGAGAAAAAGGAAAATGAGAAAAGAAAAAGGAAAGAAAAGAAGCATAGAAATAAAAAAGAATTGGAGAATAAAGAGAAAATTTACCACAAAACCTACTATGGGTAGGAAATGTTATTAGTTTATGGGTAGAAAAATAAATGGGTAGACAAGAGTAAATAGTTTTGTTTTCGTGGGTAACTATGTCAAACCCCCTTTGTTTTGGAAGTCAAGTTTTAATTATAGAAAAGAACTATTATAACAGTATCCAACCCCCCCCCCCCCCCCCCTCCATTTTATTTTTATATCAATAGCGAGTTAAATTTATGGAGAAGTTGTTTACAACAAGAAGCACCAGTGGTCTAGTGGTAGAATAGTACCCTTCCACAGTACAGACCCGGGTTCGATTCCCCGGCTGGTGCATTGCTTGAGAGCTATGAAGATAATTGCGCCATGGGTGAGAATTTGGGTCTTCACCAAGTCTTTAACATCAGACGAAAAATCAGCGCATCCGAGCCTCAGTTTTTTGCTTTAATTCCTTATTCCCCCTGTATTCTTTAGATTCCTTACTTAACTATAATCTATAACTTAAAAAGTTAAATGTAAATTTAAAAACTGAGCAGGCAATGCCGAAAAGAAACTGTCTCGCTAGTGAATTTTTATTGGAAATTACATTCTATCGAAAAGCTTAGTACCATATTTATTTTAAATAAATATCATTTTAAAATATTATATTATATAGATACATTTTATTCTTTATAGAAAAATATCTAATTATAGTTACATCTCACATTTAAGGCACCACATATGTTAAATATAGTATTTTTTTCTCTCTCCTTTTTAGTCTTTTCTCTCGCATAATCACGGAAATCTTACTAACAACGTTCTCTCTCTATTTTCGCATACACTTTACTCCCTTCTCCCACAAACCCATAATTCATACCTCTTCTTCAACCCAAATTCGCTAGGTCTCCGCCGTTATTACTCCCCATTTCTTTTCTCTCTAAAATCACTGTTTTAGAGCCGGTACAATTGCTTGGGGTAAGTTTTTTAGATTCTTACTTGGGGAAACTCAGTTTCAAACTCATCCCATCTGTTGATGGCAGTTCCTTATTGATTCTGTTTCCTCATAATGCGGATAAACGTTGGAATCAAGCTACTACCAAACATTGGAATCAAGTTTTATTTAGTTTGGGCTTTGGTTATTTGAAGACGATGAAACAGTATTTGTGCTGCAAAAGATGTTTGGTTAGGGCTGCAACTCGACGAGATCACATTAAGGTTGTTGTTGAACAAAGATGATGAAGTTTGGGGCTGAACAACTAGAAGATTTTGTTACCTTTTTAAAGTGTATTTCAATGTATCTCGTCGTATTTCATTGTATTCATTGTCTTTTTTTTTTCCACTGTATTTCATTGTATCTCGTTGTATTCCATGTATTTCATTGTATTCACCGTCTTTTGTTTCATTATATTTCAATGTATCCGATTGTATTCTATGTATTCATAAATTTTTTCAATTAATATAATTTATGTGTTCACCATGAAGGTCTGGGAGCGGGTGATCGAGGCCAGGGTGAGGGAGTCGACATCTATTTTCGTGAACCAGTTTGGTTTCATGCCGGGTCGGTCCACTACAGAAGCTATCCACCTTGTCAGGAGATTGGTGGAACAGTTCAGGGATATGAAGAAGGACGTACATGGTGTTTATCGACTTGGAGAAGGCGTATGACAAGGTCCCTAGGGAGGTACTATGGAGGTGCCCGGAGGCTAAGAGCGTGCCGGAAGCCTACATTAGAGCAATCAAGGACATGTACTATAGAGCTAAGTCCAGGGTCAGGACAGTGGGTGGCGACTCAGACAATTTCCTGGTGGTTATGGCCTTATGGGGCTCCATCAAGGATCTGCGCTTAGCCCCCTCTTGTTTGCCTTGGTAATGGATGCTTTGACGCGGCATATTCAAGGGGGTGTACCTTGGTGTATGCTATTTGCTGATGACATAGTCCTGGTAGACGAGACGAGGGTCGGTGTTAACAAACGGCTAGAGGTATGGAGACAAACTCTCGAGTCTAAGGGTTTCAAACTAAGCAGGTCTAAGACAGAATATCTGGAGTGCAAGTTTAGCGCTGAGCCGAGCGAAGTGGGAGGGAGCGTGATGATCGGATCTCAGGCCATAGCCAAGAGGGATAGCTTCGGATACCTTGGATCGGTGATTCAGGGGGACGGGGAGATAGACGGGGATGTCACTCACCATATAGCGGCAGGGTGGTCGAAGTGGAGGCTTGCATCAGGAGTCTTGTGTGATAAGAAAGTGCCACAGAAACTCAAGGGGAAGTTTTATAGAGCTGTGGTTAGACCTGCCATGCTGTATGGGACGGAGTGTTGGCCGGTGAAGAAATCTCATGTTCAGAGGATGATGATTGCGGAGATGAGGATGCTTAGGTGGATGTGTGGGCTCACCAGGTTAGATAAGATTAGGAACAAAGTTATTCGGGAGAAGGTGGGGGTGGCCCCAGTGGATGAGAAGATGCGAGAGGCGAGACTTCGGTGGTTCGGGCATGTGCGGAGGAGAAGCCCCGATGCCCCGGTGAGGAGTTGTGAGCGGCTAACGGTTGTTGGTGCGAGGCGAGGCAGAGGGAGGCCTAAGAGATATTGGGGAGAAGTAATTAGACAGGACATGGTCAGGATGCGGATTTCCGAGGACATGACCCTTGATAGGAAAATCTGGAGGTCGAGTATCGGGTTGTAGGATAGGGCCGCCCATAGATGATTAGTTTGTGTTCTCTTGTGGTAGTCACTTCTGGTAGTTACTGTTTTAATATCATTGCATACATGCCTGCTTATTTATGGTATTTATGTCTCTTATGTTTAGATAATTTTTATGCGATGTATGCTGGTGTAATTAATGCTGTTTTTGTTTTTGTTTTTATTTTTGTTTTTGTTTGCCTTTCTTTTCCCTGCGCCGAGGGTCGATTGGAAACAATCTCTCTGCCCTCTCGGGTAGAGGTAAGGCCCATCTACATATTACTCTCCCCAGACCCCACCTTGTGGGAATATACTGTGTTGTTGTTGTTGTTGTTGTTGTTAACCGGAAATACAAATTATGTGTGTTATAATTGAATTTGTTGCGTTATATTAGTAATCTATTATGTTAATTGATACACTTTCCGTTTTAAACAGTGTAATCCTCTGTTTTACGCCGTGAATATAGTCGAATACAGTAATCTGTCCAGCTGTAATCCTATGTTTTACGCCATGGATACAGTCGAATACACTCGAATACAACAACTGATTAGTTGGAATTTCGTGATTCACGCCTATTTTTTGTTATTGTATTCATGAATACAATAACTTAAATACATCATATAACCACAGAAAAGATATCTATAACCCGTAATATAACGAATGATATCTATAAATGACTAACTACTACTAACAGATAGTGTTTTATGGAAATTTCTCATTTTTATTCCAGCTGAATGACTCTTAACTTTAATTGATAGATATTTGATACGTAGCAAAACAAAAATATATATATATATATATATATATATATATATATATATATATATATATATATATATATATATATATATGTGGGGCAAAATAAAGACAAAAAGACAGTTAGTAATGGCATAGAGTTTAAAGTTGAAGAAGAGCAAGGCGCATGCATGCACAAAGACCGGAAGTTAGGGGTTAATTAGGTACCTTCCTGAGACAGCATGCATGTCAGCATGTGAAAAGGTCGGAGTTGTGGGAGCAAAAGCAAAAGATGCTAGCACCTCCCAACGCATTTGTAGCTGTGGCTTTCCCCGTTTTTTTTTTAAATTATAACACTAGCTACATTAATTAAGAAAGAACTAGCCACATAACAAGTTATTAAAAAAGGAAGATTCCATGCTGCATCTCTTGTACGTACTAGTAATATTGTATTATACTCCGATCCGTTCAAGAAAAATGTGTAGCCAGCCAGCCAGCCTTTTCAGTATAACCCACTTGCTGGATCGATCTTGATTTTCCCAGAAAGTAGGAGTAGTAATTTTTCAAGAAAAGTGCAGGAAATGGAAGTAGTTTTCAGGGAAGGGAGGTCATTGGAGGAAACTCCAACATGGTCTGTTGCAACAGTTACTACTGTTATGGTATTTGTTTGCCTTTTTGTCCAACGCTCCATTTACCGATTTGGAAGGGTCAGTACTAGTCAATGACTCAACACAACTCTCTCTATACTAATTTCTTCTTTTTTAGTAAGCACAGAATGGACTGTCTTTGCTTAATAAGTTGTGGGGTTTTGTTTATATATATACATACAGTGGTTGAAGAAGACCAGAAGGAAAGCTCTTTTTGCTTCTGTCGAGAAGATCAAAGAAGGTTAGTAATTGCTGCTTCTTTAAATTGTGCTGACTACCTCATCTAAAACCTTAAGTTGTATAGATTGTGCACTTTTATTTAGTTAATTGTATCTTCAACATAAGCAACATTGTTGATTTGTTTTCAATTATTGGGACAGAGCTGATGCTGCTTGGGCTTATTTCATTGTTGTTGGGACAATGTGCAAGGCAGATTTCTCAAATTTGTGTGGATTCGTCCCTTTTCAGTAGTAAATTCTACCTTTGTTCTCAAGAAGATTATGACAGTGCGAGTGAGACAATCCATTTGTCGCGCTCCTCCATTTTCTCAAATGATACTGATATTCCTCCCAAGGGAATTTATCAACCATCACATCAATGTGGTGAGGTAAGTTGTTTTCTTGATTCATATTGCGCGCGAATGATGCTTTCTGCTACTGTACTAAACACAATCTTTTGTAATTAACATCAGGGACGTGAACCTTTTGTCTCATATGAAGGTCTTGAACAGCTCCACCGCTTCTTGTTTGTTCTTGGTATCACTCATGTCCTGTACAGTTGTATTGTTGTGGGCTTGGCCATGAGCAAGGTAGAGTTTCCATATCAAGCTTTTAATTCTAAATCGTGGTAGAAATATTCTTGTAAATGATGTCTACGAAATGTACACAGGATTTTGTGCAAGCAGTGTCGCCACATTATCACAACTTAACCTTGTCTGTCAGTTTGGGATATTCTAAGGCTTTACTTCTTGTATCAAATTGATGTTTTTACTTTGCATTATTTTCAAATAGTGTCAGTCTATACATATAAACATATACTGTTGCGAAAGTCAAATGTATATAGTATACCACAAATTATGACAACCACCAAATAATAAATAAGACAATAAAGCAACAATATAAAGAACACCATAATTTACGAGGTTCGGCTAATTTTGCCTACTCCTCGGACACAACCAATATTTTATTCCACTCCAAAATACAAGTGAAATAATACTAAAGAGAGAAGATACAAATGCCTTAAGAAGATAAGAAGGCAAATGTGAGGTGTGTTTAAATCCTAAACATTAGGCCTTCTTTTATAGGGGGGAAAATCCCCCCAAATCTTCTTCCCACCGATGTGGGACTACTATTGACAAAATTGTTTGTCAAACTTCAACAAATCTCCACCTTGACAAAAATTCCACATCTTTAATTTTTTCTCTCTATAACAAATTTTGCTTGTGTCTTCATCTTCAATCTTCAGTGTTCAACAATGTTGATCAAATCCAAACAATGTTGAAACTTGATCGCTGTCACCGCTTTTGTCAGCATATCAGCAGGATTCTCTATAGTATGAACTTTCTTCACAGTGACTCCACCTTCTTCTAATTTCTCGTACGAAATGATACCGAACATCAATGTGCTTCGTCCTTACAGGATAAACTTGGTTCTTCGCTAATTGAATAGCACTTTGACTATCACAAAAAATTGTGATACCTTTTTGTTCAACACCAAGCTCCTTTAGCAATCCTTGAAGCCAAATTGCCTCCTTTACAGCCTCTGTAATAGCCATGTACTCTGCCTCTGTTGTAGATAAAGCAACTGTTTACTGCAAAGTAGACTTCCAATTAACTGGTGCCTTTGCAAAAGTAAACACATAACCAGTAGTTGATCTTCGTTTATCGAGATCACCCGCAAAATTTGAGTCACAATATCCAACTACAGACTGATTGTCTTCCTGCTCAAAAATTAACCCAACATCTACAGTATTATGAATATACCGCATAATTCACTTCACAACTTGCCAATGCTCCTTTCCTGGATTGTGCATATATCTACTAATAACTCCAACAGCTTGTGAAATGTCAGGTCTCGTACAGACCATTACATACATCAAGCTACCAACAAGCATTTGCGTATGGTACCTTTGACATATACTCTTGTTCAGCTTCATCCAATGGCGACATAGTAGTACTTAGCTTAAAATGGGGAGCAAGTGGAGTACTAACCGGCTTAGTCTTGTCATCTATGCCAAAACGTTGTAGTACTCTCTTCAAATATTCTTTCTGAGATAAACAGAGTTTCTTTGAACGTCTATCTCTTATTATCTCCATGCCAAGAATTTTCTTCGCCTCACCCAGATCCTTCATCTCGAACTCCTTCTTCGGTTGAATCTTCAACTTATCAATTTCTTCCGAATTCTTGGAAGCTATCAACATATCATCAACATATAGGAGAAGATATATAAAGGAACCATCTTTAAGCCTGCGCAAATACACACAATGATCGTATTTGCTTCTCTTGTACCCTTGCTGCAACATAAACTTGTCAAATCGCTTGTACCATTGTCTAGAAGATTGTTTCAATCCGTACAATGATTTTTCAAGTTTACACACCATGTTTTCCTTTCCAGCAACTTTGAATCCTTCTGGCTGATTCATATAGATTTCCTCCTCCAAGTTTCCATGTAAAAACGCAGTTTTTACATCCATCTGAACTAGTTCCAAATCCAATTGTGCTACCAAAGCCAACATAATTCGAATGGAGGAATGTTTTACAATTGGAGAAAATACTTCATTGTAATCAATTCCCTCCTTTTGAGCATATCCTTTGGCCACCAATCTTGCTTTGTAGCGAACATCTACTTGGTTAGGAAATCCTTCCTTCTTTGCAAATACCCATTTGCACCCAATTGCTTTCTTTCCCTTCGGGAGATTGGCCAATCTCCATGTATGATTCTGATGAAGGGACTGTAATTCATCATTCATGGCAATCCTCCACTTATCTTCTTCTGAACTTCGGACTACATCTTTATAAGTGGTGGGAACATCATCAGCTGCAATTGCGGTTGCACAAGCAATCGTCTCTATGAGACGAACAGGTTTCGTTACTTTCCTTTTTGGCCTGCTGGTTGCTATTGATTCAAGTTGTTGTTGAGGTTCCTGAGTTGGAATCTCCTCTACTGGCTCTCCTTCCAGAGGATAATCTTCATTTGTTTCCTCCTCTGTTTCTTGTGTAGGAAAAATAAATTTTCCCTCAAACTCCACCTGCGTAGAAGCACCATCATCTTGTTTGGTATTTTCATTTGTTACCTTGTTTACCATAGAAGATTCATCGAAGGTAACATCCCTGCTGAATATTACTTTCTTTGTCATAGAACACCATAAGCGACGTCCTTTGACTCCAGAAGTAATCCCCATAAAAATAGCCTTCTTTGCCCTTGGATCCAATTTTGACTCCGTCACGTGATAATATGCAGTTGAGCCAAATACGTGCAAAGAGTTATAATCTACAGCAGGATTTCCATACCATTTTTCAAATGGTGTCTTGCCATAAATAGCAGCAGATGGTAAGCGATTAATGAGGTGGCATGCATATGTAATTGCCTCGGCCCAAAATTCTTTGCCCAAGCCAGCATTGGACAACATACACCGTACCTTCTCCAGCAAGGTTCGGTTCATGCGTTCTACCACTCCATTCTGTTGTGGTGTATGTCTGACAGTGAAGTGTCGGACGATGCCATCATTTTCACAGACCTTATTGAAATGATCATTTTTGTATTCACCTCCATTGTCTGTGCGAATACACTTGATCCTCCTGCCTGTTTGATTCTCCACCATCGTCTTCCATTTGAGAAAAATTCCCAGGCACTTCATCTTTGCTCTTCATTGCATACACCCATACTCTTCGGGAAAAATCATCAACAAAGGTCACAAAATAGTGCTTCCCACTCAATGAAGGTGTTTTGGAAGGACCCCAAACATCAGAGTGTACATAATCCAAAATGCCTTTAGTATTATGGATTGCTGTACCAAATTTAACCCTTGTCTGTTTCCCTTTGACACAATGCTCGCAAAACTCCAAATTGCAAGTCTTTAACCCTTTCAACAATCCTTGATGTGATAGAGTTTTCAAGGATTTTCCTCCAGCATGTCCCAAGCGCAAGTGCCATAGCCTGGTTGCTTCTGCTTCTTTGTTGTCGCTGGACGTCACTGTCGCTGTCCCAATAACTGTACTACCGAGATAACGGTACATGTTATTGTTCTTCCGATTGGCCTTCATTACTACTAGTGCACCGGAGCATACTCTCATCACTCCATTTTCTGCAATAATTTTGAACCCTTTTGATTCCAGGGCTCCCGCAGAGATGAGATTTTTCTTCAAACCCGGTACATATCGAACATCTATTAATGTTCTGGTCATTCCATCATGGTTCCTTAATCGTATTGAACCAATTCCATATGAGGTAAGAGGGCTGTTATCCGCTGTTTGGACGACTCTATATTCTCCTTCTTGAAAGTCCACAAACCAATCCCTGTTGGGACACATATGATAGCTACAAGCCGAGTCCATCAACCATATGTCTGATGACGTTGACGGCTCCGTTGTAACTAATGAGAAATCCGAATCATCACAATCAGCTACATTTGAATCCATAATGGCCTTTCCATTGTTATGTTTGGCCTTATTATTCAACTTCGGACGGTCTTTCTTCCAGTGCCCCTTTTCTCGACAAAAGGCACATTCATCTTTGCTGGGTTTAGATCTTGACATAGATCTTCCTTTTCTTGTCCTTGTTTGATTTTGAGGACGACCCCTCACGAACAGTGCTTCTCCTTCTCCGCCCTTCTGTTTTTCTCTCTTTTTTTGTTCATAGCTGTACAAAGCCGAACAAACTTCTCGGAGAGAAACTTCGTCATTTCCATGGAGTAGAGTAGTTTCAAGGTGCTCGTACTCGTCAGAAAGTGATGCCAACAACATCAAGGCCAAGTCACCATCATCATAAGTTGTATCAATATTTTACAAATTTGTGACCAACTTAGTGAAACTGGTGATATGTTCATTCATCGTGGTACCGGGAACATAGGTGAAGTGAAACGGTCTCTTCTTCATGTATAATTTATTTTGACTGTTTTTCTTCAAAAATTTATCCTCCAGTGCTTTCCATAATTTACTAGCAGAAGTTACCTTTGTGTATGGATATTTCTGCTCTCTAGCAAGGTAAGATCGAATGGTACCGCAAGCAACACGGTTGATAATTCTCCAATCTTCTTCTCCAATACCGTCTGGTCTCTTTTCTTCAATAGCAAGATCTAGCCCTTGTTGAAAAAGGACATCTAGAACCTCGCCTTGCCACATCGTCCCAAAATGTCCGGACCCGTCAAAAATTTCTACCGCAAATTTTGCATTTGACACAATTCTTGTCATAAGCGAAGATGCCAATGATGACGTATTGCTGAAACTTGATGTAGATTCTTCTTGTTTATTGTCTCCCATCTTTGACACAAATATTATTTAATAGCTGACGACACAAATCAAGATTATTTCCTTTCTGATGTGGAAGATCAGACTAAGCTGCAACCACAGAGCATACCGAGACAGAACCTTGACTCAGTTACCAAGATAAATCTTTTCTGATGTGGAAGATCAGACTACGCTGCAACCACAGAGCATACCGAGATAATACCTTGGCTCTGATACCAATTGTTGCGGAAGCCAAATGTATATAGTGTGAATGAGTCACAACTACTATACCAAAAATTATGGCAGCCACCAAATAATAAATAAGACAATAAAGCAACAATATAAAGGAACACCAGAATTTACGAGGTTCGGCTAATTTTGCCTACTCCTCGGACACAACCAATATTTTATTCCACTCCAAAATACAAGTGAAATAATACTAAAGAGAGAAGATACAAATGCCTTAAGAAGATAAGAAGGCAAATGAGAGGTGTGTTTAAATCCTAAATATTAGGCCTTCTTATATAGGGAGAAAATCCCCCCAAATCTTCTTCCCACCGATGTGGGACTACTATTGACAAAATTGTTTGTCAAACTTCAACATATACATGTTGTTTTGAAAAGAAAGTATTATGTATATATCTTGTGAAGTTTTTCGTCCAAGTGATGTCGGATGATACCCCTATATATTTGAGGTGAAACACCAGAGTTCATGCTCTTCCTTGTCTGTGCTTTTAATATTAAGGCATGCAGGATTATTATTTTCTTCTGAATGAATTTGATTGTAGATCTACAGTTGGAGGAAATGGGAAAACCAAGTGAGCTCTGGGGCAGAGAACAACTTGCAAGGTAATAATTCTCCTTCGTTCTGAAATGAGCCATAAATATAAGTAATACTTGCACAAAGTACGAATTTAAGGAATCTTAATATGGATGGATAGTTCAGCATGTATGCAATTTGATTGCATGAATTGTCTTAAATATCTTTTAGCATAGAGCTGAGCTTCTAAGCATTGTCTCTGCATATCATTCTTTCATGATCTTTTCCTGTTACCTTAGTGCCAAGGAATAAGGAGATGAGGCGACAATCCACCTTTGCTCTGCATCATGCTTCTCATCCATGGAGTAGGAGTCGAATTCTTATATGGATGGTAATAGCTCTTTCCATATTACAACAACATTATACAGTCTTCTGTAAGGTTTGAGGAGGATCTTGATTTTTAACACAAGGAGGGAAAATGATTGTCACCAAATAGGTTAATGAACTATTGATAAATTTCGACACCACTAGACTTCTTTTCTTTTCTTATCAAGTTGTCGACAATATTATCGTCTAGTCTAAATTTACAATTTGTATTAGACTAAACTATTGTTACAGTCAAAATTGTTCCCTTCACCCCTGTTCAATTGATCCGTTGATTTGTTAAGATTACAGACTTGTCTTTGAATATTAATTTAGCAATTTGTTTTTAGATTAGCTCTGTATGTATTTGACATGCATTTTTTTTGTAACCTTGCAGCTTTGCTTTCTAAGGCAGTTCAGGACTTCAATTCATAAGTCAGATTACTTGGCATTGAGATTGGGCTTTATCACTGTAGGTATTCCGTTTCTTTGCTACTTCCTTTAGATTATTCTCCTTATAAATATCTCAATCCTCATGTGTATGAGGAGGGAAGGGAAGAGGCAAAATGCTCATTATCCTTTTACACAGCTAAAATTCGTCGATATCACCCTCGATGTGCTGATGCTGTTGATGCTAAGCAATTAATCTCTGAACACAAAATTGAATGCTCTCATTCTATTTTTTTCCAAAGTTCACTATTTACCTGTAATGTCTGACCCTTGCTTCTATAACATGCAGAATCACAAGCTTCCGCTTACTTACAATTTCCATAAGTACATGGTTCGTAGCATGGAAGATGAATTTTATGAAATTGTAGGGATCAGGTATGTTTTGTTGTTGGTTTAGATCAATTTAGTTCATAATAGATGGGAGGATATTTTGACTTAATCATTATCATACTTCAGTATTATAACATCTGGAAAAAACTTGAGGTCCTCCTTGAGGGTCTGTTGACGTATATTTAAATGTTTCTAGGTGTTTTTGTTTTGCAAAAATATATTCTAAGTCGGGAATATGTTGGGATAAATTTTTGGGATAATTCCATTTTTGTGCCGGAAAATGTATATATTTTGTATACCAAGTATAAATTAAATATATATATACATAAAGAGAAGAAGAAAAGCCCTTCTTTGCATAGTTAAGGAACTTGATCATAGTTTCTTGTAGAAATGAGTGTTTTGATAGTTGAATATTTATGCTGACTTATTCTAGGACTTTACAGCTGGATCCTTTGGGCTTATGCCATCATATGCATCTTCATCAACATTCATGGTAATGCAATTTTTTAATGTGAAAACATCATTCTAGTTGGCTTGTTGAAATTTCAGAATGATGTTTCATACATATATTGCAGGCCTTAATATCTACTTCTGGCTTTCTTTTATTCCTGCCATTGTAAGTCAGCCTCCCTTCTTTGGTCCGTTTCTAGTTGAATTAATATATGTATCTGATGCTCGACATTATATTGTCTTGTGCCAAAGCTTGTCATGGTGGTTGGAACAAAACTACAGCATGTAGTCTCCGTGTTGGCACTTGAAATTGCAGAGCCTAAGGGCACACTTACTAGAACACAAGTAAAGCCACGCGATGAATTGTTTTGGTTTGGCAAACCGAAGATACTATTACGATTAATACAGTTCATATCATTTCAGGTCAATAGCTCTTATGCTTGATTCACTGTTCAATATTCATTTCATGCAAAACAGATGTAAATGATAAAGATAAACGTCCTAACCTCGATTGTTTTCTGTTCTGTATGCAGAATGCTTTTGAAATGGCAACATTTATCTGGTCCTTGGTGAGATTCATTGCCTTTCTTCTTTTCTATTGTCCATGCATCATCTTCTTGTTTCAGATTAATACTTCTTCTTTAGGTCGACACATAAATTTTTTTGTCTTCTGCCAAAAAATGAATGTGGAGTAGATAATCAGTTGAAAGGAATTTATGCTACAAAATAACATCTATATGCTTCTTTAGTATCTTCCATTCTTGCAATAACTAGGACTAGATTGCACAGTTAAGAGAACATAAAATAGAGAACGTTAAACAGATGTTGCATGAAAAGAGTAACACATGAACGTTGGATCTAACTAAACCTTAAAAGCTAGCTCATGAGATGATGATTGCCAAGATCATATGACGAGACAACAGCACATCCCTTGAAGGCTTGAACCGAAGTCGGACATTTAACGGTTCAATCATAGTAACATTAAATTAGTTATTTAGTAAGACTGGATTCCCTTCAGGTAGTTGAGGATTCTTCCCTTATGATATCATGTTATCAATTTTTCATTTTCTTAATGCTTTAGAAATGAAAACGAACAGTTCACTTCTCTCTCTATTTGGTTGAATTCTTTTTTCTTTTTATCTGAGAAAATTACAAGTTCAGTCTGCACACTCTCTTCAACATAATATACTCAAGTGAAAGATTACCACTCCTATTGACAAACATAGACATGAAAATGATGTCAGAAAACAAATATTTGCAATTTTTGGAGGGCTACCTACTCATACAAGCTGTTCTTATTCTGAAACCATGTATTTGTATTGGCTTAGAAGTTACTATTTTCTCGCTGGAGAAGATTTTTTCTTCTTTTAGATTGATGATTCACTTCATAACAGCATTAATCCAATTGTGCAGTGGGGATTCGAGCAACGGGCGTGTTTCATGAAGAACCATGCGATGGTTGTTATCAGATTGATATCAGGGTATGTAATATACACTTTTGTTGTATACATACATCTATCTTTTGGCGAGAGTTGAGTTGCCTAGTCTATTTGTTTGCAATCCTCTTTCAACTATATCAATATCCCTCATCTTCTACGATTAGAATCCACCGATTCACTTTCTAGCATGTAACTGCATCCATCAATCTTCTCTGATCAAATCTTATTCAGTGAAACTAGTTCACACAACAATGCATTACTGACTAGTCATAGTTAACATCGAGTGAAGGCTGCAATTTACTCTTTCTGCTACTGTATGATGCATATTATTTGGTACTCAGAAACTGCACTCTTTGGACAGGGTTCTTGTGCAGTTCTGGTGTAGCCATAGCACTGTTCCTTTAAACGTAATTATCTCACAGGTGATCCTTTTTTCTCTAGTCTTAATACATTTACCAAATATTAAAATGCCAACTGAACTAGTCTTAAGCTAATGACTTTTGCATAAACTTTTTGTTACAGATGGGTTCGCGGTGTGGAAAGGCTCTCGTTGCTGAAAGTGTTCGGGAATCGCTTCACAGTTGGTGTAAGAGAGTAAAGGACAAGTCTAAACGAGATGCTTTACGCTCTATCACTACAAGATCAACGTGTTCCCTAGGATCAACGATAGATGAGGGGGATGAGATAGCAACGGTAACTTTATCTCCATGTTCCTCTAGAGGTTCATTTCACCATCTAGATGAGAATGTCCTGTCAAATGATCAACAAGAAGATTGCATTGTTGAAACCTCAAATTCACCAGAACATGAACTTTCCTTCAGAAATAGGGATTATTCATCTGAATATCTGGCCACTGATACAGAGGAGAATGCGGATAATGAAAGGCACTCATCTGAACCTCTGGTTACAGATATAGAAGAGAATGTGGATAATAGGGATGCAGACAAGCCAGAAACTCTCTTTGATCTGTTTCAAAAGACATGATTTTTTCTCATGCAAGCCAAGTATTTATTCTGTACAATATACACCTACCAGTCCATACTCAGACACTAGCCGCGGAGCACTTCCTGCATGGGGTAAACCATTTTTAGACGAGTATTTATTGCAGTCTTTGCTATCTGGCAATGGAGACCAGTTCATAGATTAGGCATCTATTTTGTAACTCAGAAAATGAACATATATTGAACTGTAAAGAAACAGTTTTGATGAACATTGATGAATATACACCTAATTTTACATGGAAATGCGTTCAGTTGATAATGATGGACTTTTAAGGTGCTTTTGTTTTACGCCCGTACAGAGTAGCAGAGCAAGTATTAGTAGCATAACAAAACTACCTTCAAGCTTATGGGTTTGGAGTTCTAATCGTTTTAAGTAATTAGGTTCTACATTAATAACTTTTACATATTCAACAGACTTTTTAAGACAAATATTGTAACAGCCCAGCCTGCTACTAATATTGTTTGCTCTGGGTCTGGGCCCTCACGGGTTTAAAATGCGTCACTAGAGTCTAAGGCTTGTTAACTTATATACCCAGCATCCCTCTTGTGTTTTGCCGATGTGGGACTCTATCTATAGTGGCAAGACTGACATAAGAGTGGCTCTGATACTAACTGTAACAGCCTAGCCCGCTAGTGATATTGTCCGCTCTAGGTCTGGACCCTCACGGCTTTAAAACGCGTTACTAGGGTCTAAGGCTTGTTAACTTATATACCCAGTATCCCTTTTGTGTTTTGCGACGTGGAACTCTGTCTATAATCTAAGGTGAACCAAAGCTATTGGGTTTGGCCGAACCCGCCACTTACTCTAGCTCCATCCTGCATCAAAGATGTAGGGCTTGCACATCTAAGACCTCTTAACTTTCTATCTGTAAATAGCCCTAGGTTTATATAACAAAGTATTGTGTTGGACCTGAATAGAGTAACTAATGGTAATTTTCTAATCTTGAAAATTGTTAAATATACATGAAAAGTAACACATCTAAAAGCAGGGAATAAGGAGACAAAAGTTGATATACTAAGCAAATCAAAGTCATTGACTAGAAGTTGCAAGATAGCATATTTTATGAGAAAAAAAAAGTTACATATGAAAATAAATGCTCATCAAAGTTTTTTGAAATAATGAGATGAAGGGGCTTAGGCAGTGAGCTCCTCCTCCTTGTGAGTCTCAATAGTAACATCAGACTGTGGGTAAGCAACACAAGTTAGCACAAATCCATCAGCCATTTGGTCATCATCAAGAAAGTTTCCATCAGACTGATCAACACTTCCAGCTGTAACTTTTCCAGCACAAGAAGAGCAAGAACCAGCTCTGCATGAGTAAGGAAGATCATGTCCCATTTCCTCAGCTTGATCAAGAATGTAAACATCATCTGGACAATCAAACTCAACAGCTCCCTCTGGTGTAATAAGCTTCACTTTGTAACTGGCCATGCAAGTAATCCTACCACCCCTCTGAGATTTAATACCAAAGAGAGCTTGCCCAACATTTGGTATGGCTTTCAGGCTACTCACAGCTGGTTTCCTTGGGAGGAAAGAAGTGCTAACCATGGTACCTGAAATACTGGCCATTTTTACAAATTTTTTCTTTGCTTTGCTTTGCTCTGCTCTCACTTGAGTAGTGAGGATATATAAGAAGATGGGGCTTGTGGAAATAGCGAGAGGTTTATCTTCCACGTGTCAATAGTGTATGGCTAGCTTTATCAGTTTATCAACTTAGCAGGATTCACCAGTTATCTTGTGAATGTGAATGTCACTGCTTTAATATCAGCCTTTCATACTCACAAGGCTTGTGGCTTTAATTTGTCCTGTCTTCCACTGCCAACCACAATTTAAACGGAAGCATCAAAGGGAGTTATATATCTGGATATTGGATAGTTTAACCTATTTTTCTTAGTATCTAAATATGTATATTTATATTCATTTACTTAATAAATATAACATTCAATTAAAATAATAATTAAAAAAATTAGAAGAAAAAAATTAATTTAAATACTGTAAATCCATATTATCCGTAACTCATTTTATCCGTCTCAAATAGGGTCGGATCGGATAATTTATTCATTTTTTTTGAAGTACTCATTTTCTACCCGCTCATATTCGATCCGACTCGCCCGTTTGCCACCCTAGTTATAACTGGTTAGTGATAGTTGTGGTTGGTGAAGGTTGTTTGTGGGGGCAGTTGTGCAGGCTGATGGTGATTATGCAATGATGACCAAAACTACTTGTTGTCAACTAGTGAAAGTGGTGGTGGCGCAGTGGTAGCTAGTGGTGGACTTCTGGTGGTTGGCATTAGAGATGGGTCAATAGATTGATGGTAAAAGTAACATTCACATAATCTTTTCGTGAACGTCTTAGTAGTTAGTAGTTTTAAGAAGGTACAAAAAAATTGAATCATACTTGTTCAGAGCAAATAAGTGTTTGTAAAAAAATGCATTTAAACAAATCGAGATATGAATAACTCATACCCAAACATACATATATTAAGTGAACAAATCGTGGAGGGGAATGAAATGAATTTTCTACTGCAGAAAAGGGCTAAAGAATTCAACCTTTGCCCATGGTAAGCATTATAGCCAGCAGCGTGGTCGCGGGTCTTTCTCACGAGCATGCTTTTTTTTGTATGTTAACTTTATTTTTATATTACATAGATAACAACGAAAGAGATACTAAAATAAAATTTAAAACATAAATAATGATATTTAATTCTTAAATAATCCTATTAGTCAACTGGTGAAAAACATTAAAAAATTGATCCACATTTAGAAAGAATAGGACGGTAGTAGCATTTTGTCACCAAATCATTTTTAGACAGGAGAGACTAATTTTAACTTAAACACTTAAACTGATCGAGTACTAGATTACACGCTCAACAATCACATCAAAGTCCTTTCATTTCTGAAAATAAACACAAGAAATCCGTAATGGTTGGTAAAGTTGTGTCCATACGCTACACACACACAACACACATAAAATCTCGTGTTTGAGTTACCTTTGACCTTGAACGTTACACAGATTTTGCTAGCCTTATTGAGAAACAGCACGAAAGGAACAAATTTTCCTGGCGAAGCCAAAAAAAAAAAAAAAAAAAAAAAAGGGGGGGGGGGGGGGTCTGCATAGCAAATTAACAATGTAGCAAAGCTCGACTAAACAAGCAACAAGCAGCTTCACATCAATTATACAGAAGTTCCTGAAAAGCTACAATCCTTTTTGAGCATCTTACATCCAATTAAATAGGGAAGATGGAAAATTCGGTTCCTGCTTCAAAAAATACAATGTATATATCCAAAACATGGTCCTAACTTGTTCACCAATCAGAAAAAACTGACCTGAGTCTCATTCCTTGGCAATAATCAACAACAACCAACAAATATCAAGGATCAGTGCTTAGAGTGTCCCAAATAATTATATATGACTGTCTGAAACCCTTACCAAACTAGCCTTGAATCCCTTAAAACTCTCTAATCTTTCTAATTTTAAGTACAAAGGAAAAAAGAATCTCTTACAGCCCAAAGAAGAGGGAAAATCTTCAGGACTCCAACGATTCCTGGCAGAGGCACCAACCAACCCCAACGAAGATACATGATTCTTGAGGCTCTTCTTGACCTTATAGCCAAGTGATCAGTTGAATAAAGGGCATTGTCTGTCCTACTCTACTTTGGAAGAAAATTAGTCACATTTGATGTTTCTATAAATCCTCCTCACAAATAGATTAGAGCCCAAAAATCCAACAGCACCTGAGCATAGTTGACAAAATTACATGGTTGATTATGACAACATAAAACAAAATGAAGAGCCACAATAACTGTGTTCTCCTACAAGCAACATACAGGAAACCTACAGAGACAGACTTATATGCATCCGTGTCCAAAGCAACGAGACAGCAACAAAACTAAAGCTAACATAAATTATCACCACGGAGAGCTTACGATGGAAAACAAATCCTACTCAAAGGCAATATCGCATAAATGGTCTATAAAGAACTGCAGTTGATATACTCACCACATAGAATTCCTAAGCCAAGGCAAAACATCAGTGTGTATCCAAAGTAGAAGCTGATCTGGAAAAACCCTGACATCTTAGTCTTCACATAGTAATAATAGACTGAGTACAGGTATACATAGACAGCTGTAGATGCGGCTGAGAAAAATGAAGTCCACTGCCAATGGTAATTTTCAGCATTTAGTAGGAAATATGTTCCCACAATAGTCACGCAGATGGTAACAATAATGAGGATCAGAAAGACCAGAAGCATAAATCCATAGACGTAGTACACCTGCAAAAGAACACAATGAAACAAATTAGCAATCACTTCAAAATTTGCAAAGCCCAGCACAGATTCAATGAAAATTGAATACGTTGTTACCTGACAAAGGCATTACTTTATATACTATTTCTCAATTTTAAAAAGTGGCTATGCGCAAAATACAACTAATCATGGACATAAAAAGGAGTAGGTTGAAGTGCCTTAAGTCCCCCCCCCCCTGCCACCGGTGAAAAAAGGATGATACCCCCTTTTCTTCGCCCTCGTGGAGAGAGGAAATGAGTTGACATAGGAGAATCTGATGAGGAGTTAGAAAAAAAATGCGAAGAAGCACCAACAATGTCAATTCTGCAGGTATGAAAATAAACAGAAGAGGCCAAAATGGATGTAAAATCTGCCTGTCCAGAAGTAATGCCCTTGTCATTAACCTATGCAATCTTTTCCAGTTATTCTCCACAACATTTTAATTGACATTCTCCTATAAAATGATACAGCATCCTACACACCCAGTTCAAACAAACGAATAACGTAATTTTCATCGATGTATATCATATATGAACATAAATGATGGCCCTCAACTTCCAACCCTATCTAAACAGTGGTGGCTGAAACACTAAGAACTAGCCGAAGTGAACAAGCCAACTGTCAAACCAAAGGGAGAAGGGAGAATGGTTTTATTTAAGAATTATTTGCCTCACCTCATTAAGAACTTTTTTATTTGCCTTGACCCCTCAATGTATTTCAAAGCCATAATTCCACACTCATATTAATTAGCAACGAGTCTCGATCAATTGAAGAATTCTATCAACTATTTTCTATATACATTTGTGAACTTTTAGCTTCATTTTTTATTCAAAGTGACTTGGCGAGTAGTTTACTAGCCTTGCAGAAGGTTAGACATTACCTTGTAATTCCAGAAGGACGTGAAGACAAAATACATCTCAATAAATATGCTTCCAAATGGCAGCAATCCTCCCATCAAGGAAACTACAGATGGTGTCAGGTACCACTTCTTCTCAGGAATAGGGCGAGGAATGGTCTTGACACGGCATGGATTGTTTGGAGCACCACTCCAGTTTCTTCCAAAAACAGTACCAAGAAGAGCCAGGGGAAACGAGATGAATGCCCAGATGACAAAGACAACTACCATTGTACCAAAGGGAATGGCTGCCAGAGACCCATAAAATATGGCAATCGTGTTTAGAACAAAGCCAATCCCAAAGCACAAAAATGGGAATAGTGATGCTGTGAGAATCATTGATTTGATCCAGCTTTTCCCTGCAACCATGAATCAAACACCGTGATACTTTTATAGAGAGAGAGCGAGAGAGCATGTTTTAAAGCAAATATATCCTAAATATCCCAAATGAAACACCTTATAAAAACATATCAACAGATATGTATACTGAGTAAACCAAACAATACAAGGAAATAAACGCTGCACAACCAAAAAACTAAACATGAAGCAAAATATTCCATTCACCTGAACTTTCTTAGTCAGGTGAACCAAGATGACAAGCCATAGAGAGGAGATCCAATAAAAGTAGTGTCGTGTATGCACAGATATAGATAAGCAAGAGTACATACCACCATTTCGCGAGTACATTGCACCACTAACATAGCCCGAAATGAAAGATGTCAAAGCATAGCATACTATGAAAGTCGTGACAATAGCTCCTCTCCTGTAAAAAGAATATACATATGCCATGTAAGCATTTTCCTCCCCAAAAAAGCTATTTAGCTGATAATTCTGTCAACTTAGCTTGTAAATAGAGTTAGTTAAAATGATTGTTGTAGACAGGAATAGCCAACAGCCTGCTAGTAAATGTACAATTTAATGCAAAATTACTTGAAAAGTAGAAAAATAGCAGATAGCCATCATCAAATACCCCCTATAACTAGCTTCTAGGCTTCATTAGGCAACAGCGAGTTTTCAAGGAATGATACCAAGAGTTCCAACATACCCAACATATAATGTCCCCACAATCGCCAACAGCACGACAAGGAGAACAAGCAGTGCCAGCTGTGCCCCAGTACCAACAAGAGCTGACATTAATGCTAGACAACGAGGAGGCCGAAACACATCCCCATGAACAAGTTTCCAACCAGACTCTTCATTAACATCTCTTTCCTGAGACAAAAGCATTAACATTTAAGACAGTAAGCCTTAAATTTTAAGGCTTATTCAAACACAAGGTTGTTCACGCATGAGTTGTTACCAGGGTTTCGAGGTCATCATCTTCACGAGCATACTTGGCATAATCATTCCGTAGTGTGCGCATCAAAATCATAGACACCAGACCAGTAAGAAAGATGACCATCATGAAGGAATTAAATATGGAGAACCAATGGATCTGCAGAGTGAATACAATATAGAAAATACATGAAACTCAAGCAAAGTAATAAATTTTGCTATGCTACATTAAACGCAAGGAGAGGATTTATACAACTTCAAATTGACTTTTTTTTTTTAATACAACTTTGGATTGATCTAGTTCCAATGGTAAAATAGACAACCGTATATATTTTGTCCAATAATAGACCGCAAAAAGCCGACATACAGGAAACTAATTCACCGTCACTAGCTCCATCTTTGGGAGGCATACCAACAAGTTTGCTTAATGAAATAATGCCCCAAACTAACACTCACCTGATGCTCAAAAAATGGGTAATCCAAGTACACATCAAAACGACGAGCAAAACTGATATTAGTTGGTTCCCATTTGACAGAATATGTCATGTCAAAGGTTCTCCCAGCTTCCAAAGGCTTTGGGCTCTCCTGAGAGAGGTTAACATGAATGATCTGCAAGAAAAAAACCCAGGGCATATCAGCATGCAAACAGGTTACCATAGGTGAAATTAACAAGCAGCTAACCTGGTCCTTGTTATATTTAATATTAATATTCTTATGCGTGTAAAGCACATGCTTGTTATCACTGTTTCTGTCGGTATGTAGCTCACCAACAAAACCTACGACACCAAATTAAAGTACAAATTAGAACCACTTAACCCATATGAAGAGAAAAAGAAAATTTTGAAAGAAAAGCTTCTAAGGAAGAAAGCTCAGAGAGCACATACCCCATAAAGGCAAGTCATCTGGAAAAAAAATATTCAGCAGGCCGGAAACAAAAGGTAAAAGTCAGGACAAGCAGAATCGACATAAAGTAAACAGAAATGCTACAATAAATAATGTTTTTATAAGGCAGGTCAACTGAATAATAAATTTGCTTGGAAACAAAAAGAAAAAAGAAGTCAAGAAAAGAGAAATCAACATAAAGTCACTTCTCAAAAAATAAAATCGACCTAAAGCCAACAGGAATTTTACAATCAAAATAAAATAGAAGGAACAAGGAATTCTTTTATAATATGTGAAAAGAGGTTGCAAGAGAAGTCCATCACTTCAAAAGTTAACAACAAACACCTGAAGCCTCATCAATGTCACTTCATAAGCAAAAGGTACATATCTCCTCAGTTAGGAAAAAAATATTCCATACAAAATTAAAAATATTCACTATCTCAATCTCTAGAATATAAGAAAACAAACATGAACAAACAAATTGAAATAACTGCGATTAATTGAAATATGTGGTAAAAACCATTTTAAAATATTTTCAAAATGCAGTTTTTAATATCTAATTCAGATTTAATGAACACTTTTATTATATGGCTTCAAATTTACTGCTTTAATCACTAAAATATTCATAGATAACTTTACCTAACAATTCATATATTTTTCCATCCATATTTACTACATAGTGCAGTCTTTTCCAACAGAGAAGCCATTTGCTCTGTGGCACATGCCTTCGTACCTTGGTGCCTCAATAAGTGAAGGGTAATTGCTTAACCTTTTCAAAGCACCAAGCTTCAGGCTTAAGTGCGTCTCGAGCACACCTTTAACATCATGCAGTTCAGCATACCTAAATTACTTCATGCAGTGTCCCATTCTAGAGAACTATGTTGTACAAACATGGAAATCATGCATTACATCTTCAGTAATCCCTTGGTCATCGAATTGTGCAACCTTGGGACGGAATGTAAAGCTCTCTGGAAAATGAGCAATGAACGTATTCTGTAATGCATTTTTGGTCCGATGCAATAGTGTCTCGAGAAAACAGTATGGCCCAGTGTCTATGTTGTATAGCGCAGTATACTAAGATTTTATGCTTTAGCCTGTACCAATTCCAAGCAACACCTTTAGCAAACCTCTTGGACAAACTGAATTTATATTTGCTTGAAGCCAACAAAAAAAGTCGTGATTGTTATCTTGTTTACAGTCCCAGAAAATATTTTTAAAATCAAGCTCGAACTTTACTAAAGAGTAGACTAACAGATTACATTAAATTTTTGGTGTCCATTAAAAAGCTTTAGGAGTCAACTATCTTTCTAATTCCGTACATAATTTTAGCGGGAGAATGTTCCCTCAATATGATATCCGTAAAACCATCCACGATCTTTCTTTATTCATTAATTTGTAATTTATCTCTTTTTGATGAATAAGCATCCATGATCTTTATTATTATTCAGGAATCATAAAACCAGAAGAGAGAATGTAGATATACTTAATGCAGGATAGCTACAGAAATATTTAGTTTACTTGCCATAACAGACACTACGTAACAAATATGAGGGAGGAAAAGATGTTCTTATTGGAGTATTTCACGGACTTCTATCAAAAATAAATTAAGAAATACAATATGATCAGTTGTAGAACAATAGTAGTAACTTGAATAAAATGTAGTCTTTGAAGATTTTGATTTTTCGTATATGTATTATATCATTCCAAATTTAACGGGAACTTCTGTGCTTTGGTGCAGAAACAACTGTTTACAACCATTAGCATATTATGTTAAAATATATCAAAAATTAATACGTACCAATGAAGAATTCAAACCAATAATTGTTTTCGATAGCATCCTTGAATAGCTTAACCTTCGTTTCATCAAGCTCAAGCTCACAAATGCCACCCTTGTCCACATTTTCTGTAAAACGGAATAGTCCATGTCAACTCAAATCAAACAAGAAAAAACTAGGATTCAAATTAAAAGAGACCCACATACTTTGAAACTTTATGTCAACCTGACTATCGATAAGCTCATTTCCACCCAAAACTTCACCAAGGCCACCCCATTTGTGAGTAGAGCCAGATGCATGGCAGAATGGTAGGCTGTAATAGTTGTATGTTTCCTGTGGGTTATTATATGGTCCAACTTTATTTACCCAAAGGGTAACTGGATCATCTGGTTGATACTGATGAGAAAGAACAGGGGTCAGAGAAAAGCAATTGCATATGACAATTGATTAGATAAGAAAGAACAAGCATGAGTGTACTGATAAATTCACTTTACTGGTGCATCCATTAATACTTTGCAAAAGTTTACAGGATATGTGCTTTGTATATTCTAAGAGATTTTTCTCCAAATATTCAGAAGTGAACAAAATGTGGAGCAAAGAATTAGGCAAACATGTATCGCACAAAAACATAAGCTAAAAGAACAATATTGGATTAACATCTTACAAACACCTGTGCGTGAATAGACAAACTATAGGGAGAAAGGAAATCATAAAATTTAAATGCATCAGACCGCAGCAGTCCAACTGACAGCAACAAGTAATAGAGTAGAATGAAGCGTGAAAAGAACCATAAAGTCTCCTGAAAAACAAATTATATACCTTCTTCAGAAAGAGAATTTGAATTGCAATAATAAGAGCAAAAGGGGGTGCACGTGAGACTGAGTCGGCCTCGTTAGTGTTAAGGAAGCCGCTTGTCGGTAGAGAAGTTTTTAAAGAAATATACAGGTACTTGCAGCTTAAATAATCCAATGTTTATTAGAATTTACTAATCCATTTACCTGACAGATGAAGAGTTTAAGAATTGCATATGTCATGAACTCCAAACTTACTATAACACAGTAGAACAGGACATATGTTCAGTGTTTTTAAAATAACCAGAAAACAAGACATATGTCCAATTAGCAGCATGGTCATTAAAATATCATCATGTAGTGGAGAATGGGACAGTTGTGTGGTAATTATCATGAGAAAATACACCTTGATAAGATGTTTATCCAGTATAGGCAAGACTTTAGCACTAAATAACCATATGAGAAATACCATTTTCCAACACCATTGGCCACTTAAAGGATCATTCCTAGAGCAGTCCTTCACTTGCTAAGTTATTTTGAGAATCATTTGCAGCTTTTGTATGTCTGCAGAATGAACTTTCCTTTTGCCAACAATGTGTTTCTTTGCACCTAAGGGAATGGTGTACGGTAAATGATATGGGTGAAAATCATGAGAGACCACAGTTCAAATCCCAACAGAGGAAACAAAGTTAGGTGATTATTCTCATTTGCCAAACCTTTGGTGGGCAGAGTTATCCGATACCTACGTTGGTGGGAGGTAGCAGATACTTAGTGGAATAATTGAGGCACGCGCACACTGATCACTACCATTAAGTGTTATCAAAGGCGAAAAGCGCAAAAAAAAGCTCTAAGGTATGGTAAGGCTCTAAGTGCAAATAGAGCGTGGGGTTTAACGAAGAAAGGCACAAACAGAAAGAAAAAAAAATTGTAAATATGTATGTGTAGTCAAAGACTAATACCTATAAGCATAAATACAAAATAAATGAACAAAGAAATTGAAGAAAATTTATGATAAAGTGAAATATCTTGTTTATCGACTCTTTAGGATTACGCTTATTGGCAAGAAAAATTATGCCTTAGAGCCTTGATGACAATACTGAACGCTCGCTAAGTTAGGAGAAGCACTCAACATGTTTTGGGCCTCGCTTTAGGGCTTAAGCGCGCTTTAAGTGCACCTTTGATAACATTACCATTGTTATATGAAAAAGTTTTTTTGCTAGGTTTACATGTACATCATCCTCCTATTACTTCTTAAATTTATCGAAAAGTTTACTACAGATATGTTTAGGTCGTACTTTGAGTTTGTTTTTACAAGGTAATAAGAAAAATTGAAAGAACCTTTTGATAGGGGGATAATAAGATAACACCGGAAGTCCAGAAGCAAACACGAGAAATATAGAAGGCGGCTCACAGATTTTAAGCAGCAGAAAATAATTAATCCATATCATTTGAGAAGGAATTTTTTTTTTTTTTTTTGAGAAGGAAAATATTTAATCCATATTACCATGCAAGCAATTCATAACAAACATTGGCAAGCAATTAAATTACCAGATAAGACAAGTTACATGGTAAGATCAAAATGGAGTTGTGTTTGTGTCACTTATCCAGATTAACAAGTAAAGCCATAAAGGAACAAGCTGAATATTCGTGCACAAACCCTTCCAGACGCATTAGATTTTTTTTCTTTTATAATGCCTTATGGACGCATTAGATTTCATAGAATAACCTAACATCATATCACATAGATTCTCCAATATCAAGAGTTTTCCACCAATTTTTACTGATAAAAAAAAATAGATAACCAAAAATTTAGTAACCAACAACCATTATCAGATGTCCCTGGACTACCTATAACAGCGTGGCGGAGACACCTTCAAGCAACAGCTGTCATCAGACATAGCTTCGGGGAAAAATAATCATATATGTAAATCATACTTTTCTAAGAACTAGTGTGTATATGTAGTAGGCTGCCACTCCCACTATTTTCAATTTATGTAACATTTGTTCCTTTTAGCCGGTCCCAAAAAGAAAGACACCTTACATTATTTAGTAACAGTTTAATTTTAGACTTTATATTTTACCCTTAATATGATGATTTATAGCCAACGAAATTTTTAAGGCTTGTTTTAAGATCACACGTTTCAAAAGTCTTTTATTAATTCTTAAACACCGTATCCAACCAAACATCATCGCATAAATTTGGACGGAGGGAGTACAAAGTAAACATCAATTCGGGTTAAGAAGTAAACCATTAGAACCCCACAGCCTCACATCCAAACATGTATACAAACCGAATTATGACAATAGATTGACATGCAAAATCCTGTATAAACTACTGCATGCACATGCAATCATTCTGAAAACTTATTAGCACTTTACTTCACTACAACATCTTGCTCAGTACTTACAACTAGAAAGATGTAATGGTTACAAAGGTCAATTGCACGTGAAATCATCAGGAAATTGAAATTTTTGAGATGAAACAAAGGAATTTATTTTAAGATCTACAGGTCACACATTACTTCCTCTCAGGAAAAAAAAAGATATCTAATTTCATCCGGTATTGGCATTAACACTGTGATACGAGTCATCAGTATAAACTGTATAGTAAAAATCTAATGCTAGAGAACTCCTGAGTGGTCCTAGAAGCCAATTTTGAGCACTTGAATTAAATGGGATCCGGGTGGATTTGACTGATGCATGATTTGAAATTTATGGGTTTAAGATTCTAGGACAGCAACCTTAAGTACGCTAATCACTGGGTTCAAAATTCTACTTTTTATACACATTGATGAATTTCTTAACTCATATATAGGGTCTAGGCCAAAGCTACTGGTTTTGCCAGAACCCATAGATTACATGGTGGATCCGCCCCTGGAGTTGAATGAACATAGAGCATTTATATATAGGATGGATGCCTAGTTGCATCCATTGTTTTATTTTATTCATTCAATCTTAATCAAATATATAATGGCTCACAAATTACAAAAATGACGCACGAGTAACATCCCAGCAATCAAAATCCCCAAATATCTGACTAACACGGGAACAATTCCATGAAAGTGACGGAATTTCTACAAGTATGAACCATGAAAAATAAATAATGAGCTAGAATTAGGGTTTCCCCGTTGCAATGTAGAATATGTCAGATTTATACCTTGTGATCGGACTCGGAAGCAAACACCGGAAAAACGATGAGGAAGGCGGCGAGGAGTAGAACAAGAGATAGTGATCGGACGGTCGGCCGCATCTGTATCGCCGGCAATATATGGATCCAACGGTTCAGGTTAGCCTTTCGGTCCGGTTTTTCGATAGAGAAAGAAAGAGAGTGTAGCTGGTTTACAAATTCAGAATACAGAAAAGTAACTTTTTCATTACACCAAGAAAGAAATGAAGTCGACCGTAATAAATTCTTTGTCGTTAGGAAAAAGTATTGATAATGTCGTATGCTGGTGATGGTAGTTACTAAAAATAATTATTCAAATTATTTATCACTTTAAATTTTAAAACAAAATTAATTATTTTTTTCTTTTTTACTTAGAGTAGTAATTATTATTGAAGATGGAGATAACAAATAAATTGAATAAATTTAATAAAGAAAAATTATATCTTAAGGCATAATAAGGGTAGAATGATTCTCTTACTTAATTAATATTTTTCAACGGGCGTGTAAAAGAGAAACACGATACATAATATGAGAGAGGGATTACTTCACTATTTTTTTAACTCACAACCTCTCGGTTGGAAGTGGGGGTTGCTTACCATCAGAGCAACCCCTCTTGTCCTAACGTGTAAAAGAGAAACACGATACATAATATGAGAGATGGATTACTTCACTATTTTTTTTGTTTGTCATAGTGTAATTATAGTGTAATTACACATATATTATTTTGTTACACAAGTGTAAATACACAGTTAAATTAAATTTTAAATTAAGTAATATCAAAACTTAAAATTTAATATAATAAATATATGCACATTAATACGCAATCATATATTTATAACTAATATTGTAAAAATATTAATCTATATATTTTAAGATAATAATATTTAGTTTAGATACGTATGTAACAACTAAATTTCGCTCCTGAAAAAATAATAATCAAGACAAGAAAAATAGCGATAAATATTATATTTAAATTCAAGTGATGGGGTTACAATCTCTAAAATATCTCTAAATCAAAAGAGATGTAGTCCTCTGATTCTTCTCGTCGCGGATGATGGTTCAAGAGCTTGAAAGCTTGATCTTGAACTTGACGGATTTCAGATTTGTAGTACGTCACGAACAATTTGAAGCTCGTCACGAACCAGGATTTGATGTTGCAGTTATCACGAACGGAATATTTGAAGTCGTCCGCCTATGACTTGAGTTCGCCTTTGGAATTTGACCACGGACGATGATTGCAGATATGGATGGAGACCTTGATGCTATCATTCAGATCTTCTTTAGCCTTTCCTTCTGCTTACTTGCTTGTCTTAGCCTTCTCCTTTGACCCCTTTATATAGGTGTGGGGTGGAGTAGTCTTCAAGAAAACCCTAGTGGATCATTGGGCTAGAGGCTTATGGGCCGGTCCATTTGATAGAAGACTAATTGACGAGCTAGCCCAATAATATATTAATGGACATTTATTTAAATCAATTTGATTGGATTTAAATAAATAACCCAATTATACCAGTCCATGTTGCTTAATTGGACCAATATATATTTAATTTGTGGTAAAATCCAAAATTTTTATGGATTTAAATTTGACAAAATTTTAATTGTCTACAAATGCCCCTACTTCAAAGCTTGGCGGGATGTAAGCTTGCGAAAATATGAGACAAGACTTGAAGTATATGTGAGAAGAACAGTTCCACACGTTATACTATTTACTATCCTTTTCTGATTTGGAGTCTGATCGCAATTTTTCATTTTCGGGAGCGCAACTTACATGCGTGTCTACTTGTCCATGGAATGATTTCTTATTTTCCAAAGCCTTATGGACTTATTAAGTCAATATTTCCAAGTACAAAGTCATGCAAATCTTGAAAGTAATAGACGTATAGGAAGCATAAACCAAGCACTTGAATCACTTTCCTCTTTTGAAGTCATGCATTAAGGAGAGATTTCCAAACATGGCACTTTCTTGGTTAATTGCAAGACCTTCTTTTTCCTTTCTTGTACGAACATATATGGATCCAAAAAATCTTTCCTTTAATTTTCTGTTTCCATCTTTCAAGTTTGACCAACTCCAATTTGGACGTGATATTTTCCTTGTTTACACGTATTGTGACTTGAGCGCCAAGAATTTCCTTAAATTCTATCAATTCCCTTTCTATAAATTCACTGCTCTCTCCTGTGATTGTTGCCATAGCAGCAATTCTCCACTCTTTGATGAAAGCAACAGTGGTTTTGAAGGTACTCGTCAATAGTTGGCAACGCAATCCCGTCGCTCGATTCTCCTAACGTTTTTTTGTGCAGTTGCTGCCAAGAATTTCAGCTTTGTGCGTCTTAACCAAAAAAAAACCGTATCTTAGTGTAGGAGTATCGAAATCACGAGCGGTTTGCGGCTACGGAAACTAGACTCGGAGTACTACAACGTATCAAAAATTTGGATCTAGATTCGCGTCGTAGCATCCCAGGTGAGCTTCGTAATCTTGGTTTAAGTTCTATCACTGCTCGATATTCCAGTTTTATGCGTCCTGACTTAAAACATCGTATCTTGGTGTAGGAACGCCGAAATCATGAGTGGTTTGCTGCAACAGAAACTAGACTCGGAGTACTACAACATATCAAAAATTTGGATCTAGATTCGCATCGTAGCATCCCAGGTGAGCTTCATAATCTTGGTTTAGGTTCTGTCACTGCTCGATATTCCAGTTTTGTGTGTCCTGAATAAAAAAAATCATATCTTGGTGTAAGAACGTCGAAATCACAAGTGGTTTATGGATACGGAAACTAGACTCGGAGTACTACAACATATCAAAAATTTGGATCTAGATTCGCATCGTAGCATCCCAGGTGAGCTTCGTAATCCTGGTTTAAGTTCTGTCATTGTTCGATATTCCAGTTTCGCATGCTCTTGCTAAAAATATATATATCTCAAGATAGGAGCATCCGAACTACGAGCTGTTTATATCGTTGGTAAGAAGACTCGGTGATAGACAACATCTATAAAGGTTGAAGCTCCAGCCCTTTTGATCCATATGCAACCAATCTTTGATCGATCAAGCGCCGAAATCGCGAGGATTGTTCGGGCAGCATACTTCTTTTTCTCCCTTTTCTTTTGTTGCAGGCTCGGAGGTGCTCCCCTCTTCTTTTTGTAGGTTCATGAAGGGTACGATCCCTCGAGATTTGACGGAGAAGTGCACGTCAAAATACTGACCATCCGCATTGAAGCGTCGTGTCATTGACACCGATTCTTGTTGCTAAGTGAAAGCTTCATGTCGTTGTCTTTATTGCTTGTGTGTGGCCAGAGATTAGCGAGGCTCCCAAATTTTAACTTCCCTTTTGCATGCCGATTTGGAAAATCCTTGATGTCCATCATATCGAATCGAAGCGTATCAGTATAAGCAGAAACGTCGTGCTATGGCACCGATATTCATTAATCGAGCTTTTCGTCATGCTACTTGCACCGTATCTGCAAAAACATCATCTTGTTGGCACCGAGGGCTCCAAAATCTTTTCTTATTTTTGTAGGTTTTCGAGAGAGTACAACAACTTGGCACATCCCTTCAGCAACATGATGCATCTTGGTGAGAAAGAGGCTTGGAGCTCGAGCGACCATATTTCATCCTTGGCGAGCGAGTGCGACATGTACCATATCTCATTGGTGCAGGCTGGCGAGGAAGGCCGCCGGAGTAGGCTTTTCGAACATCGGCGAGCAAGTATTTGGCGTGTTTCTGTTGTTTTGACTTTATAGCATTTTATGCTCGCATTGAAAAAATCGTATCTGCACATGAGAATGTCCAAACTGCAATCCGCTTGGTCCTGCAGAATCAAAACTTGCACCACAGTGACATATCCAAAATTTGGGGCCAAATTCCATAAGGACAAGTCGGAATGAACTTTTGAATGTGATACACAAGTCTGTCATCTCGGCTTCATAGCACTGCATACTATCATTGGAACGTGCATATCTCAAGCTAGGAACGTCCAATTCACGAGCCGTCTGTGCCATTAGAAATAAGACTCATAGCTAATGAAGTCTTCAAAGTATCATAGAAGAATTCTTAGCCGATTGTCCGAAGCAACTTTCTGAACTTAACCCATCTGTCCGCGAAATTGCTTTTCAGCTTTGCGCGCTATGGTGGAAAAATTCATATCTCGAGCTAGGAGAATCCAAATTGTGATCCGCTTGTGCCTTTTGAAAGTACACTCATACATCTGCAATACATATGAGTTTCGTGACAGAAATCTTTCAGAGCTAGAAACAGAAAATTTTCAAAATCCACCTAGCTGCAGTAACTTTCAGATTCGTGTAGTTCCGGCAAAAAAAGAATCATATCTTGAGCTACAAGTGTCGGAATTACAATCCGTTTGAACATTTAGAAAGAAAACTCAGAGACCTGAGGGACTTATAAATTTCATATCGAACTCTTTTCGGTCTATCAACGGAAAATTCGAGACTTCGACTTAACTGCAGTGAACTTTCAGGTTTGCGTACCTTCAACGAGAATAATTGTATCTTGAGCTAGGAGTATCGAAATTACAATCCGTTTGTCTCGTTGGAAAGAAAACTCCTAGAGCTATAACACATAAAAATTCCATCCCAGAACTCTTCTCGGTCTAGAAACAGAAAAATACTGAAAATCAAACTGACAGCAGGGAACTTTCAGGTTTGCGTGCTTTTGGCCGGAAAAACTGTATCTTGAACTAGGAGCGTCGACATCACCAATAGTTTGAACCTACGAAATTAGGACGTCAAGAAATATAGTCTCATTGAAGATGAAGCTCCATTCATTCTTGGTTAACCTAACAAATATTTTTGAAGTTGATTTTACAGCTTGTAATGGGTTCAACTATCATCACGAATCTTATCTCTTTGTTTATTTCTTTTGCAGACTTGCGAACAAGTTCGATGAGTGCAGATATCAGTCTGAAATGTCACACAAGATGCGGAGTCACCCTTTCACCAACTTTTTGCTCTTGATTTGGTGATGGTCTTGAAATTTATCAATGGCGGCTCCCGTGGTGATTGAAGGTTTTTTTTTCAAGAGAGATGACTTCTTATATATGAGGCATTAAGGATAGTGTATTATAATGTGGAGACGTCATATGGACTTGAAAGAAGCATTCAAGACGAGTCGGCCACAAAGCCTAGTTTACGATTATTTTCATGAATTAGGCTTTGTATAGGAAAACGTCTAATTCCCTTTGTCTCTACATTTTTTTATGTATCAACTTTTGTACTATTGAAGCAATAAAAAAAAATCTTTTACGCTTCAAAGCAAATCGTCTCTTTTCCTCATAGATATATGCCTCTACACTTGGAAGAATTGACATAATGATCCGATGGCGCC
>JASVEL010010238.1:0-171801 GCA_032618575.1 Nicotiana noctiflora
TGGTGTGTATGGTTGGTATGGGCGAGGTGGGTGATGGTATATGCTTTGGCTCCCAGTCCATGGTTTACTTTCTACAACTAAAACCTCTTCCTTCTTCGTCTTTCTAATAGATCTTCCGTTCCCGGTTTGTATAGCCTGATTCGTGGCCTTGATAGCAGAAAAGCTTATGATTTTGTTGGTTTTCAACCCTTCCCCTATAAAAATCCCCATTTTCACTACTTCATTGAAATTCTTACCAATAGCCGACACCAGATGACCGTAGTAAGTAGGCTCTAAGGCCTACAGAAAACAATCTACCATTTCAGTCTCCTTCATTGGCATATCCACTCGTGCCGCTTGTTCCTTCCATCTAAAGCCATACTCCCGAAAACTTTCTTCGGGCTTCTTCTTCGTCTTGGTAAGCGACAGCCTATCTGGTATTATCTCCATGTTGTACTAGAAGTGGTTGGCAAATGATCGCGCTAGATCGTCCCAGATGAACCATCTAGTGTGATCCTGACGTGTATACCACTCCAGCACAGAACCACTCAAACTCTAACTAAAGTATGCCATCAAGAGTTCATCTTTCCCTCCTGCACCGCGCATCTTGCTACAATAATCCTTGAGATTGGCTACAGGATCCCCATGTCCATCGTACATGTCGAATTTAGGTAGCTTGAACCCAATCGGGAGCTGCACCTTTGGGAACAGACATAAATCTTTGTATGCTACGCTCACTTGACCTCCTAGCCTTTGTATGTTACGGAAAAACTGTTCTAAACTCCTCATCTTCCGTGCCATTTCCTCTTGTTCCAAGTTCTTGACGGGCTTTTCTTTAGTTGTCTCCATCAGTGGGGTGTAAGACTCATGCTGCCTAAATGTCGGCTCCGGTGGCTAGTAATGGGTATCTTGCACATGGAACACTGGTTCACTTGACCACTTATGCAGAGCAACAGGTGGTGCCTGTGAAGTGGAGGCATAGTAGTGGTGGTAATCACGGTACATGGAGGATGAGTTCATGTTCGGTGGCTCGGGATTAGGATTGGCGGGAGGGACATATGCTGGGTTGGCTGGATATGCGGGTAAGGGTTGACCCCTAGACAAAGATTGGTACATTTCTCACATATGCTGCTTGAGCTTATACATTTCCTCCTTCATCCCTGCCACATCCACGACCTCTTTTTCTTGCACTGGGTCCATGATAGTCGACTCAATTTCCTGAGATATAGCCTTAGTCATAGTCTTTGATCGTGTGTTGTAATGATGATTTGCAGAGTACCAGTTGCCAGCTGAAATCTGGTTCTCATAAACAACAACACTTCTTAATAGTTAGTACATAAATGGATAAGGTGCAACGATTGAAAAAATCACAACTTTTGCTTTCGATCGTCATGCATCATCCCGGCACTTATTCCATTTTGAACTAACATCATCCTTTTTTTCTTCTTTTCTTTTCTCTCTTTTTTTTCCTTTTCTTTTCTCTTCTCTTTTTCATTTTCTTTATTAATTTTCGTTCCTACTTATTTGCCTATCGTGCAAACAAATGATACAAAGCAAAAAAAAAAGGATTTGCAACAACTTTTTGATCCTTTCATTGATGTTCAAAAACATTGATTTACAAGATGATGTTGTGATAATAATGCAAAAAGAAATACGAATACAAAATGCATGCCCTATGAATACATTAATGCTCCTGATGCCTGCGAGACGTCGTTTGGTCTTGCCGCGGGCCTATATGCTAATCCACTTTGGAACCTATCTAGGTCGGACATGACTTGCTTCACAAAGCATTTCACGGCTTATACAAATGTTGCTCGGGACATGTCTTCACACAGTTGGCACTTTCGGGTGATATATTGAGCAATATGTACAATTCTTTCTTGAACGACCCCTTTCTCTTGAAGTAACCTGCTAATCTGTTTGGCGCGAGCATCTAAGGTGTGTTGGTTCTCTTTCTGCAGTTGTTGTAGCTCGAACTCCAACCGAGCCATAGTCTTGTAACAATTTTCTCTTTCTTCTTCGAATTCTTTGACTATCTTGTTACTCTTGACAGTGGCTGTGATGACTTTCTTTCTTAAACGAGCTACCTCAACCTCATGTTTGTCTTGTAGCTGCTGAACCAACCTAGCTCTTTCCTCGGCATTTTTGGCCAGTTGCTTCCGAACCCTAACTAACTCTTTTTCTGCCTTGACCAGATCAAAGCAGTAGTCATTCACTTTGCGCCAAAGATTTTCAATTAGCTTCTCATCTCGGGCTAAGCGAACAGGGGTCTCGGATGCAGTTTTCATTTTTGCAACTTGAGCCTTTAGAATTTCATTCTCCTTTTTCAGCTGCTTCTTTTCTCCTTCGTTAGATGCTTCCTATAAATTGCTCTCGAACTGGAGATCCCGGAACTATTTTTCTAGCAAGCTGATTTTGGCCTTATACTAGTTTTTTTTGGCCGCCCAATTTCTGCTTTCCTTAGACTGCTCCTCCAAATCTTGAAAGTAAGGTCTTTTCGATGGCCTGTGATGCTCAATACCCCGTCGATACCATGCAGCGTACCCTGGCGATACTTCTCCCCGAGCTCTATTCTCCACACAAGTTTTTGCTTTCAAATTTTGACGCTCATTCCAAATCTGTCGGACCTTTGCTTCCGGGAATTGCCCATCCAGACTATTCTCTATTATTTGCAAACTGAGGTCCCCATCCTTTGCTTTAACTTGACACCTTCCAAGCTGTCGTAGGACCCTGTACGGGGCATAAGGGTGGATACTTTTCAAACCCATGATCAAGAAGTGTGACCCTTCCGTCGGCATGTAAATCACCTCATCGAGGGGCAACCATCCGTATGCTCAATCGATTTGGCTATCGGTCAATGATCTCAGATATGAAATCCAACCTTTAACTCCCTCTGGCAGCTTAACTTCATTTGTTCTCGTATAGAATTCTTCGAGGCACATTCTTTCAGTCGGCCCATAGCTTGAGAACGAAGGATGACGGCATAGATGTTCTATCAACCAGATTTGCAGAACCAAGTTACATCCCTCAAAGAAGTTGCACCCTGCTTTACATGTAGTCAGGGCACGGTAGATATCCGCTATAAGCATCGGAGCCAAAGTGCAATTATCTTGTACAATCAAAGTGCTGGCTACCCCGACGACTCTCTTATCAATGTGCCCATCCTTTCTTGGAAATATGATTATCCTGAGAAACTCCACAAGGAAAGCGAATCGTCGATGCTCCTCCCATTTAGCTCGGTTGGACTTGCTACAAAGTTTGTTCGTGGGGTCATTGAAACCCCCGACATGTCCGTATCTACTGTAGATGAAGTTTAGGGAGCAAAACCCGTTAACCAAATCCTCGTTGTGGACGTTTCGAGCAATCTTCAAGGAGTCAAGGAAACGGTGCACCGTTATTGCTCTTGGAGCCATCGAGTATTTCTCTTTTAAGGGGAACTCATTTTTCCTTATATAGTAAACAATTTCCTCAAGAGTGGGAGTGAGTTCAAAGTCCAAAAAATGTAGAACGTTGTGAGCAGGATCCCAGCATGTGACAAGTGCTCGGATTATATCACCTCGGGGAATTATATCCATTAAACCCGTAAGATCCTTTAAGTAGCATTTGACCCAATTCTGTCGTTCCTGTCCCATGTCGTTCCACCATAGTCTTAGCTCCAAAGGGATTCTATTCATTAGAGTGAAGGGTTCATTTTGTATCGTGATCATCCTACACATTTATTAAGGCGATTTTATTTAGAAAAATGAAAAATATTTTTCAAAGAAAATTTTCATTTTTATTTTTGTAAAAGGGGAAACATGACTTTCGAAGTGGCCATTTTTGCCAAAACAGCCTTCCGGCGTCCTTTCAGAACATTCGGCTATTTCCAAAAATAGCGATCACCTCGATTATTTGAAAAAAATATTTTTGGTCTTTTTCTAAATGGGTGGTTGTACCCGTTCAAGGGTTGCCTGCGTATCTCACCTAATGGCGAGAATCAAACCTGCGTAGTTCGGTCAAATTAATTGACCAATTATTTCAACAAAGCCATTTTTTCTCATTTTCCAAATTTCCAAATTTTCCAACAACTCTTTTATCACTAGTTCTATCTCTCTTTTTTCATTTTTGAATATTCTTTTCTACTCTCGGGAGTTTTGCCGGTTCGCATAACGATCAAAGATAATTAAAAATGCAACACATAGTATGCTCGGTCTTTAATTACCGGGTCACCTGTCCTAGACGGACCCAACCCCTGTGTTGAGTCACCAAAGTCAGTTATGATGCAAATAATCGTCCTAGACCTATGTTCAATATCTTATAGTTTCATATGGTGCTAGATCGTGTACCCGAGTAGACAACTCGGATCGAGGAGGGGGCTACGTACCGGTGACTAGCGGAGTCAATCGACTTTGTAATTTATCCAGCCTCTGTTTCTTAATTTAGGTGTGACTTAACAGAAAGGCGAGTCTCAACCAGTAAGCACATACCCGGAGTTGAAGAAGAGAAGGGTTTTTCGGCACAATTTATATATACAATCCATATAATATCAAAGCGGTAAAACACATAGCATGATGTTCAAAGCATATAACAAAGTCAAATAATATCGAGTACGACGATTCTAATGAGCTCGAATTCGTAAACCCTGAAACCGAAGTTCTGGGTTGTTGTCCCCTGCAGAGTCGCCAGAGCTGTCACACCTCCCCTTTTACTACCCCTTTACGATCACTTTTTAAAAGATACGTTGGGTATACCTCAATGTTCAAATACCCGAGAAGGATATAATAACAAAGAGGAAGGAGTTTTTCGAAATAAAGGACAATCGGTCCGGGATTTTATTTAATTTTCAGAGTCGCCACTTGGGAAGATAATGGTGTCCCAAGTCACCGGTTAATCCCGAATCCGAGGAAGTTGACTCTATATTACAGTCTGCGAAACAGAAACCTGGATAAGGAATTTTGTTAACCCGAGAGAAGGTGTTAGGCACCGGATTCCGTGTTTTCAGCAAGGTCGCTCAACCGTCGTTCTCAATTTTACTGTAATGACCCGGCCCGTCGTTACGGGAATTACCACCCCGTTACCTTGCATTTACATATATTATGCTTTTAAAACAGTATTAGAGTATATCAGGTGAGTTAGGAGTAATTTGGATTGAAAATGAAACAAATAGCATGTTTGAAGAAAGCTTGAATATGAAAAGTCAACCAAGAGTTGACTATTGAGTTAGAGTGCTCGGAACCGGATTCTGATGATTCGACTAGTTCCGGGGGATCAATTATGACTTAGGAGAACAATCGGAATTGAATTCGGAGGTCCCGTGTAGTTTTAAGCTTGAATTGGCGAATGTTGAATTTTGGCGAAAACCGGATGGTAGGTGATATTTTGATCCGGGGGTCAGAATGGAATTCCGGCAATTTCTGTAGCTTCGTTATGTGATTTTGGATGGGTCTGCAAATTTTCAGGTCATTCGGACATCGTTTGACCGGGTTTTGGATTGAATGATAATTTTGAAAGTTTTGAAGAAACTTAGGCTTGAATCCGTGGATAATTGGTGATTTTGATGTTTAGTATGGTGTTTTTATGATTGGAACAAGTTCGTATCATGTTTTGGGGTACGTTGGTGGTTTTCGTTGGGGTCCTGGGGGCCTCGGGATGATTTCGGACCATCAACCGGGCATTTGGACTTGGCAAAAATCTGCAGAAAAACTGCAGGTTCTGCCCAGGCCCTTAAGCCTTCGCGTTCGCGTGACAAGTGTCGCGTTCGCGAAGGCCAAGCCTTTTGTGCATCGCGTTCGCGGGAGGGGGAGTCGCGTTCGCGTAGGGTCGTGGGTGTTGTGCTTCGCATTCGCGGGAGGTGTATCGCGAACGCGTAGAAGAAATCTGGGCGGCTGGAAGCTTGTACATCGCGAATGCGTGGGAGTCGTCGCGTTCGCGAAGGGTAATGGAATTGTGCATCGCGAACGCGTGGTAAGCGACGCGAACGCGAAGAGTAAGGAGGATCTGTTCTTCGCGAACGCGTGGGAGCTCACGCGAACGCGAAGAACAACAGTCTCTGGCAGTGAATTAAATTGCAGAACAGAGGGGTTACGGGTTTACACCCCCAAAACACAAATTTGAGCCCTAGAGAGAAGAAAACTCGAGGAAATCACTGAGAAGTCATCGGGTATTCATCGGAGGTAAGATTCTTGACTCAAAAACATCATTTTATGGTAGTATTAACATCAATCTTCATGAAATTGGGTTGAAATCTTGAAGAAATGTGGCCTAAGTATTGAAAACGGGATTTTTGGATTTGGAAGGCCATTTGAACTCCGATTTCGATAAATTTTATATGCACGGACTCGTGGCGAGATAAGGGTCGCGTTGGTACTAACTTTAGAATTTTCCGAGCAGTGGGGCCCGGGGTCGGGTTTTACCAACTTAGTGTAATTATGCGAATTTCATATAAATTGAATTGGGTTATGATTCTTTGACCCGTATTTGATATAATTATTGTTATTTGACTAGATTCTACACACGAGGCAACAAAATTCAAAGGAAAAGGCATCGCGGACGAGTCTACGACCGGCTAGAGGTGAGTAGTTTGTGTATATGGTAGCTTGAGGGTTCGAAACCCCGGCTTAGCACATTGTGACGCTAGTAGGGCGTGGCTCGCACACCGTGGCAGGTGCGGGATTGATTGTGATTAGGGATTGAGACTTGGTCCATCCCGGATGTGAATAATATGTTGTTAGTGTTGGAAATACACTGTATTTGATATATTTGTGGGCTGTAAGCCTTGTTTGGGGCCTTGTGCCGACCTGTAGTGTCCTTATAGGACAATATTTATGTGATAGCTATAATTGCTTAAATCACTGATCTCAGTCCTGGAAATTGAAATCACACTTTTGAAATGCTAAGTCACCGGCTTTTACAAATTAAATAAAGTTAAAGTAGTTTTTTCATAAATTATGAATTGAGAACTGGAATTAAGGAAAAATGAATTGTTTGTGACTTAATTGCTTATTGTGGACTGAGCATGGGATCGGGCTGCACGCCGCAGTGGTTGATATGAGGATCGGGCTGCACGCCGCAGCAGTATTGCGCTTGGGCTGTAGGAGCCCCTCCGGAGTCTGTACACACCCCAGTGAGCACCGTCGACGTTAAATTGGATCGGGCTACACGCCGTAGCGGTTATGTGCATTGCATTGCATCTTTATTTGTTAAATTACTCTGTGGTAGCTGAATTGTACTGTTGATGCTAGTTCGTAGGAGATTCGGACTGTAGTGTAGCTTCATATTGTGGTATTTTGTGGATTTCTTACTTTCAGCTACTTTTATATATTTATTACTCACTGAGTACTTAGTACTCACCCCTACTCCTTGCACCTTTTGTGTGCAGACTCAGGTACTCAGGATCAGTAGACGGGCATTTTCCAGCGTTTGCAGTGTAACATCGAGTTGCTGAGGTAGCTGCCGACGTTCGCAGAACCTAGCTTCTCCTCTCCTTTCCAGTTGTTATTTTATATTCTGTATTCAGACTTGGGTATTTCTATACCGTACTCTCTATTCCTGTTGGGTTTTGTTAGAGGCTCTAGACTTGTGACTCCGGATCTTTGGGAGTGTGAGTACTTTTGTTCAGTATTATTATTATTGGAGTTCTTAAACTCATATATTCTTCTTGGGTTGTCCATTTGGGGACTGGTATTGTGTTATAATTAAATCGTTGGTCTGGCTGGCCTAGCTTGATTGTTGGGCGCCATCACGACCGGATTTGGGTCGTGACAAGTTGGTATCAGAGCTCTAGGTTTATTAGGACTCGCGAGTCATGAGCCGGTTTAGTAGGCTTTCGCAGATCGGTACGTAGACATCCGTATCTATCTTCGAAGGGCTACAGAAACTTTAGGAAAAACTTCATTTTCTTGAATTCATATCGTGCGATTTGTGTTATCATGAAATTAAATCTTTTCATATTCTATTCTCTCGCAGATGGCGAGAACACGAGCTAACGGACGTGGCGGACGACCACCATTGGCACCCGGAGGCCGTGGTCGTGGTAGAGGTAGGGCAGCAGCGCCGGCACCTGCCGACCCACCGGCCGACCGGACTCGAGGACCGTATTCCAGCGGCGGACGCTCCGGCAACTCAGGCTCAAGCACCGGCGGTGCCTATTGTGATACCGGGCCTTCGGGAGACCTTGGCTCGGATATTATCGGTGTGCACGAGCTTGGCACAGGTAGTTGCTGCCACTGCTGCAGTATCTTCTTCACGAGCGGGGGAGGGAATCGGACCCCGTGGCTCACACACCCGAGCCGGTTCGGCCAGTTGCGCCCGTTGCACCGACCTCCGCATATATGGTTCCGAGTTATGCCCGACGACGAGCGAGCGTCGTTTGGAGAGATTTGAGAGGCTACGGCCTCCGACATTCGGTGGAGCCGAGGGAGAGGATGCCTGGGGTTTTCTTGACAGATGTCGGCGCATGCTTCGCGACCGCGGGTATTCTAGAGTCCAGCGGTGTATCATTCACCACTTTTCAGTTCACAGGTGCAGCATTTCGGTGGTGGGAGGATTTCGAGAGGCGTAGGCCGCTGGGGCAGTGCCCCTCACTTGGCAGCAGTTCTTCACGGTATTTTTGGAGAAGTACGTGCCTCAGTCTCAGAGAGAGGAGCTGCGACGTCAGTTCGAGTGGTTGAAGCAGGGAGAGATGACAGTTAATCAATACGAGATGAGATTCACATAGCTGGCCCATCATGCCATGTGGATGGTTCCTACAGACAGGGAGAGGATTCGGAGATTTATTGATGGCCTTATTTATCATATCCGCATATTGATGACCAGGGAGAGAGTTTCGACAGTTACCTTTGAGGAAGTGGTTGATGCTGCCCGTCATATTGAGACAGATCGCCGCAGAGAGCGGGAGGAGAGAGAGGCTAAGAGGCCTCGTGGTTCTGGCAGTTACAGTGGTGCTCCGTCTAGGGGCCAATTTCAGCATAGCAGAGGTCGCTCTTTCAGGTCTCATCAGTCTGGACGTACAGAGTCCAGTGGGGTTTCATCGGATCGTGGTCGTCAAGGCCAGCAGGGTTATCGGGGTCAGCAGAGCCGTCAGCAGAGTCAGCCTGCACTGAGTGCTCTTCCAGCTCAGAGCTCTGCTCCTGCTTCCTCAGCACAGGGTTCATCGGTAGCGAGGGGTCCTCAGCAGCCCCTTCTTCCATCTTCAGGCCGTTGTTTTGAGTGCGGTGATTTGGGCCATATCAGGAAAGAGTGTCCTCAGTGGCTTCGTAAGCGGTCTCAGCAGAGGGATCAGCCCTCATCTTCTACTCTTGTTTCTTCGGCGCCAGCACAGTCGGCTAGGACTGGTGGCCAGGTATCCAGAGGTCGCCCTAGGGGTGAGGATCGTACTGGTGGAGGCCAGGCTCGTTTCTATGCTCTCCCGGACAGGAAGGATGCTAGTGCATCTGATGCGGTCATTTCAGGTATTATCTCAGTCTGCCACAGGGATGCTTCTGTCTTATTTGATCCCGGATCCACCTATTCTTATGTCTCTACTTATTTTGCACATCATTTGGGTATGACCCGTGGTATTCTTGCTTTGCCCATACATGTGCCTACCCCAGTAGGGGATACTGTTGTTGTGGATCAGGTATATCGATCCTGTATTATTACCATTGGGGGTCTGGAGACCCGAGTTGATTTATTATTACTGGGTATGGTGGATTTCGATGTAATTCTAGGCATGGATTGGCTATCTCTTTACCATGCGATTCTGGATTGTCATGCCAAGAAAGTCACACTAGCTATTCCAGGTAATCCGAGGATCGAGTGGCGTGTCTTAACTGATTATGTGTCCGACGGGGTGATTTCTTATATAAAGGCTCAACGAATGATTGGCAAGGGTTGTTTATCTTATTTGGCCTTCATTAGAAATGTTGAGGCCGAGACACCCAGTCTTGATTCGGTCCCCATTGTAAGGGAGTTTTCGGATGTATTTCCAGCAGACCTACCAGGCATGCCGCCTGACAGAGATATCGATTTTGGTATTGACCTGGTGCCGGGCACTCAGCCCATTTCTATTCCTCCTTATCGCATGGCACCAGCAGAGTTAAAAGAATTGAAAGAACGGCTTCAGGAACTCTTAGATAAGGGTTTCATTCGTCCAAGTGTGTCACCTTGGGGTGCACCGGTGTTGTTCGTAAAGAAGAAAGATGGCACAATGAGAATGTGCATTGATTACATGCAGCTGAACAAGGTAACAGTGAAGAATAAGTACCCATTACCTCGTATTGAGGACCTATTTGATCAGCTCCAGGGAGCTAGTGTATTTTCTAAGATTGATCTTCGATCGGGCTATCATCGGTTGAATATCAGGGACTCAGATATTATGAAGACAGCGTTCAGGACGCGATATGGGCACTACGAGTTCCTGGTGATGTCTTTCGGGTTGACTAATGCCCTAGCTGCATTCATGCACTTGATGAATAGTGTATTTTAGCCGTACCTGGATTCTTTTGTGATTGTGTTTATTGATGATATCCTGGTATATTCACGCAGCCAGGAGGAGCATGCACAGCATTTGAGAGTGGCATTGCAGAGGTTGAGGAAAGAGAAGCTTTATGCAAAATTCACTAAGTGTGAGTTCTGGCTTGATACCGTGGGTTTTCTAGGACATATAGTGTCCAGTGATGGTATTCGGGTTGATCCTCAGAAGGTTGAGGCAGTGCAGAATTGGCCCAGACCTTCCTCAGCTACAGAGATTTGGAGTTTTCTCGGCTTGGCATGCTATTATCGCCGGTTTGTTCAGGATTTCTCATCTATTGCTTCACCGTTGACTAAGTTGACACAGAAGAATGCTCCATTTGTGTGGTCTGATGAATGTGAAGAGAGCTTTCGGAAGCTCAAGGAGGCTTTGACCACGGCTCCAGTACTTGTGTTACCATCGGCCTCAGGGTCATATACGGTGTATTGTGATGCTTCCAGAGTTGGACTCGGTTGTGTGTTGATGCATGAGGGTAGAGTTATTGCATATGCTTCTCGTCAGCTAAAACCCCACGAGAAAAACTACCCTGTTCATGATTTGGAGTTAGCTGCTATTGTTCATGCCTTGAAGATTTGGAGGCATTATCTATATGGTGTATCTTGTGATGTATATACAGACCACCGCAGCCTTCAGCATTTGTTTAAGCAAAAAGATCTAAATTTGAGGCAGCGGAGATGGCTTGAATTGCTTAAAGACTATGATATTACTATCTTGTACCATCCCGGAAAAGCCAATGTAGTGGCTGATGCATTGAGCCGGAAGGCTATTAGTATGGGCAGTTTGGCGTATATTCCAGTTGGGGAGAGACCCCTAGCAGTTGATGTTCAGGCGTTAGCTAATCGGATGGTAAGGCTGGATATTTCTGAGCCCAATCGGGTGATGGCTTGTGTAGTAGCTCGTTCTTCTTTATATGATCGTATTCGAGAGCGCCAGTATGATGATCCACACTTACTTGTCCTTAAGGACAGAGTTCAGCATGATGATGCTAGAGATGTCACTATTGATAGTGAGGGTGTATTGCGGATGCAGGGCCGGATATGTGTGTGTAAGGCCCCGTAAAAAATTTTTTTGCATAAAACCTAGTAGCTGTGGTGTCATGGTCCGAATAATGTGTTAGGAATGCGACCGATATGCGGTCAAGAATGCGACCGCAAACCTGACATGCGGACCGCATTCTTGCCGCAAAATGTTCCAGTGAGTTGCCCAAAATTGTGTCAATAGTGCGGTCGATATGCGATCGCATGTAAAATCTGCGGTGCACTTTGCGACCGCAGAATCAACATGCGGTCCGCATAGTGACCGCATTTCTAAACAGAACCTGTGTAAAATTTGGGGCAATTCTGCGGTCACTATGCGGACCGCATGTTGATTCTGCGGTCGCATAGTGCACCGCATAATTGACCCCGGCCCAGATTTTTGTAACATTTTGACCCGAGCTCTTCTTTAATATAACACACTTCTTCTTCATTTTATCATATCATCTTACTAAAATTAGAGAGAGAAGAGAGGGTTTTTAGAGAGAGAAGTTCTTCATCTTCAAAGATTGTTCCAACCACTTAATTCCAAGGGATCCTAGGGCAAGGATTCAACTTCCCCAATATTTTCAAGGTAAAAACCCTAACTGTTTTCTTTAATTTTCAGTTTTAAATTGGGTAAAGAGAGGTTTGCATATAATAGCTTTTGAAAATAGAATTTTTACACTCATGCATGATTATTGAACTTGATTTTTAGTAAAAGAAGTGAGTAGAAGTAAGAGTCTTCAAGAACAAGGTTGGCAAGAGTAGGATATCTTGGGTAAGCATAAAGTAGGAGGAAAAATCATCACCAGGTATGTATGGCTAATTTTGATTCTTGTGAAATCGCCTATATGTGTGAAGTTTGTTTGTTTCGTGTTAAATTGACAAATTGTGTGAAATTCTTGATGTTGTTGTTGGATATTCAAAGTTCGTTGTTGAGCTATGAGTGATGTAAAATGAGAGTTTAAATTGGCAAAAGAATTGTGAATAATGACTATGATGGCCTATATGGCACCTTGTGGAAAACAAACGAAACACTTGAGAATTGGTTTATTGTGGAAAGAGATGAAACACTTGAATTGTGGAAATATTGTAACATGGTTGTGATATTGAATTGAGAAGAAATTGAGAACATGAACCAATGTGTAAGTTGCTTATTTGAACTTGTTGAAATTGTGTGTAGTACCTTATCTGCTGTTTGAAATTGTTGTGTTTTCAACTGTATGGCGGGGTCGTGTTGCGCGCCGCAACGTGGTGAAATAAGGTGTGGGTTGGGGTGATAAGGGTGGCCGAGGTAATAAGGGTGGTCAGGGGCAATAAGGATGGAAAGCGATCGAAATCGCTATAAAAAAATTGATACATAAATCAATAATGTGAAATTGTGAAAGGAGACAACAGGAGAGTTTGCAACCTGTGGGGCACTGATTGCCCCTTTGTTTGACTACTTGTGCTTTACGTGATTGATTGGTTATTGTTAAATTGGTTGATTGTAGAAAGTGCTTTGTGTTGAGAATTATTTGAAATAAGAAAAATGTGGAGACATGGTTGGCTGGCTCAATTAATTGTTGATGTAATTTAATGGCTTGAGTTTACTTGGGACAAAGTTTGTCCATACATACCAGTACAATTCAAGTGTACTGACGTCCCTTTTGCCGGGGCGCTACATTCGTGTTATGATTGTAGGTGGATCAGTAGCAGGCACTTCAGCTCATCGGCAGTAGTATCTTTCATCCTCCACTGCCCGTTTTTGGTGAGCCACTTTCTTCCTCGGGGCCTTGTGTGGTTCATGCCACTCGGTTTAGATTTCATTTTGGTTTTGTAAGGTATAGCCGGAGCCTTGTTACCGGCAAGTATTGTATTTCCCTTTTGTATCCTAGAGGCTCTGTAGACATGTAAACTGTGGGACTCCAGTCTTATGTATATATATTGTGTTATGTCGGGCGTTGTAAAAAAATTGAAATCTTGTTAATGAATCACTCGTATCGTTTTATTTGTTTAATGTGAAATCAATTATGATTAGTAATATATTTGGTTAATGAGAAACAGTCATCACAGGGGTAACGCGTGGGAATGAAAGGCACCCAGGTCCGCTTGACTGGGGCAACCCGGTCAGGCGCCGGTCATGTTCCTCGATTTGGGGCGTGACAAACTTGGTATCCGAGCTTAAGGTTTTAAAGTGTCCTAGGATGTCTCGGAGCCGTGTCTAGTAGTGCCCTTCTTATAGGTGTGTTGTCGACCACATCATATAAGTAGGGGGCTACACGGGCATTTAGGAATTTACCTACTTCTTTGATAATCTATATCGTGCGGTAAAGTGCAATGTGGAGATATCCGTGTCTAATTCGTGCCTTGTTCCCAAATTTTCAGAATATGGCACCTAAGAAGAAGGCTAGACTCGGCCTTAGGGCCAATGCCGACCCAAGTGCAGCTGTTAATCATGTACCCGATGCCGTGGGAGAGAATGACCCACCAGTCCCGAATTTGCCTGGCCCATCTGTTCAAAACCCAAGTGTCCCTATTCCAGCTACGGTAGAGGATGCCACCATTCCTCCTGCCGGTGTTCCTGACTCAGATAGAGTTCCCGCTTCGGGCTCTGGTATCTCTAATGAAGAACTTAGGGGAGCCATCCATATGTTAACACAGTTAGTGGCCGCCCAGGCCCAGAGATCCCATGATGCCCCTGCATCCTCCAGCGGACAGGGAGATTCCTTTGGCTCCAGAGTCCACCAGTTCTTGCGATTGGCCCCTCCAGAATTTTCAGGTACCGATCCAGAGGCCGACCCACAGGAATTCCTTGATGAGATATACAAGACCCTCAGAGTGATGAAAGCTACAGATATAGAGGGGGTAGAGTTGGCCTCTTACAGGCTGAAGGGAGCGGCACGTTCATGGTTCGAAATGTGGGAGGATTCCCGTGAAGAAGGGAGCCCTCCGGCCGGATGGGATGAGTTTGTAGATGCATTTATGGACCACTTCTTGCCTGCCGAGGTGATGGCAGCCCGTGCCACGGAGTTCGAGGTCCTCAAACAGGGCGGTATGAGTGTTTGGGAGTATCACATGGAGTTCGTAAGGTTGTCCAAGTACGCTCCTCATTTAGTGTCGACCATGGATGCCCGGGTTCGACGGTTTGTTCAGGGCCTTAGCCCTTTGGTAGTGAATGAGGCCGCCACGGCAGCTTTGCACTCAGACATGAACTATGGGAGGATTGTGGGGTTTGCTCAGGCCACAGAGGCCAGGAAATTGAAGATTCGTGCAGAAAGAGAAAGTAGCAGCAGGGCCGGTCAATGGGTCGTTCAGGGAGATCACTTCCAGGGAAGGGGTCATCAGGGCCATCCCAGTCATATGCTCAGTCCTCCGCGAGTGCACCGCCATCCGTGCACGGTCATCAGCAGGGCAGTTACTCGAGACCTGGTTCAGACAGCAGGAGGTCTCGTCAGTCTGGTCATCCTGGGTGAGATCCCAGCAGCGGGGGAGACCTACATGCCCCAAGTGTGGGAGATTTCATACAGAAACTTGCTACCTTGACCTTCCAGTGTGCTTCGGGTGCGGGGTGAGAGGTCACATTCAGCGGGACCGCCGTGCACCCCGTCAGGGTATGGGTAGGGGATCTGCTTAGTCATCCGGTTCTTCAGCTGCTACACCATCAGCGCGTACTCCAGCAGCAGCAGGGCGTGGTGCAGCTAGGGGTGGAGCTCAGGGTAGGGGTGGACCTAGCCGATTCTATGCATTGAGTGACCGCCAGAATGCCGAGGCTTCTCCAGATGTTGTTACAGGTATCCTGTCTTTTCAAACTATTGATTTCTATGCCCTTATTGATCCAGGGTCCTCCTTGTCTTATGTTACTCCATTCATTGCTTCAAGTTTTGGGATAGTACCGAACAGCTTCATGAGCCGTTCTCTGTGTCGACTCCAATCGGTGATTCTATTATAGCCTCACGAGTCTATAGGAATTGTGTTATTACGGTGGGTGGTCGTGATACCACAGCCGATCTTATTGAGCTTGGGATGGTAGATTTTGATGTAATTATGGGGATGGGTTGGCTTTATTCGTGCTTTGCCAAACTTGACTGTCGAACGAGAGTTATGAGGCTCGAGTTCCCTAACGAGCCAATTATTGAATGGAGAGGAAATGGTGTAGTGCCAAGGGGTAGGTTTATTTCCTACCTTAAGGCTTCGAAGATGATTAAGAAAGGATGTATCTATCACCTGGTTCGGGTAACGGACACCACGTCAGATGTGCCTACCCTCGAGTCCGTGCCAATTGTGAATGAATTTCCTGAAGTGTTTCCAGATGAGCTTCCAGGCATCCCGCCGGATAGGGAGATTGATTTCGGAATTGATGTATTGCCAGATACTCAGCCAATATCCATTCCACCTTACGGAATGGCGCCAGCAGAGTTAAGGGAGTTAAAGGAGCAGCTGAGGGATTTATTAGAGAAAGGGTTCATACGACCGAGTGTGTCGCCGTGGGGTGCTCCGGTTCTCTTTGTCAGAAAGAAGGATGGGTCACTTCGAATGTGTATTGATTATCGGCAGCTCAACAAAGTCACCATCAAGAATAAATATCTTTTGCCTCGAGTGGATGATCTGTTTGACCAATTGCAGGGAGCGAAGTTCTTCTCAAAGATTGATCTACGGTCTGGGTACCACCAGTTGAAAATCAGGGAGCAGGATATTCCTAAAACCGCCTTCAGAACTCGTTATGGTCACTTCGAGTTTTTGGTCATGTCTTTTGGGCTAACCAATGCCCCGACAGCTTTCATGGACCTTATGAATCGGGTTTTCAAGCCATTCCTAGATTCCTTTGTGATTGTATTCATTGACGATATTCTCATCTACTCTCGGAGCAGGGAAGATCATGCCGTTCACCTCAGAGCAGCATTGCAGACCCTTCTTCAACATCAATTGTATGCCAAGTTCTCAAAATGTGAGTTTTGGTTGGAGTCCGTAGCTTTTCTAGGGCATGTTATTTCCAGTGAGGGAATTATGGTGGATCCTCAGAAGATTGCGGCAGTGAAAGATTGGCCTAGACCCACGACCCCGACAGAGATTCGCAGCTTTTTGGGTCTGGCAGGGTACTATCGGAGGTTTGTAGAGGGATTCTCAACCCTTGCCTCCCCATTGACTAAATTGATGCAGAAAGCAGTCAAGTTCCGGTGGTCCGAAGCATGTGAGAAAAGTTTCCAAGAACTGAAGTCAAGATTGACCTCGGCACCAGTATTGGCCTTGCCAGAAGGCACAGAGGGATTTGTAGTCTATTGTGATGCCTCCAGAGTCGGTTTGGGATGTGTATTGATGCAACACGGAAAGGTTATAGCTTATGCTTCCAGACAACTCAAGAACCATGAGAAGAATTATCCGACGCATGATTTGGAACTTGCAGCTGTTGTGTTTGCCTTGAAAATATGGCAACACTATCTTTATGGGGTTCATGTAGATGTGTTTTAAGACCACAAGAGCCTCCAGTATTTGTTCAAGAAGAAAGAGCTGAATCTGAGACAGCGGCGGTGGTTAGAACTACTCAAGGACTATGATATGGACATATTGTACCATCCAGGGAAGGCAAATGTGGTAGCCGACGCTCTTAGTCGGAAATCCATGGGTAGTTTGGCTCATTTGGGTGTGGATCAGAGACCCCTGGCTCGAGAGGTTTACCAATTAGCCAGTTTGGGGGTTCGTATCTCGGCGTCAGACGAGGGGGATATCTTGGTGCATAATGGAGCAGAATCATCATTGGTCGCGGAAATCAAGGAAAAATAGTTCATGGATCCAGCATTGGTTCGGGTGAAGGAAGCAGTCATGAATGACAAGACCTCAGCATTTGTACTCGGCAGCGAAGATGGTGTATTGCGGTGTCAAGATAGGCTATGTGTTCCGGATGTGGACGAGCTTCGGGAAAGAGTGATGGCAGAGGCTCATACTTCCAGGTATTCTGTGCACCCTGGTTCAACGAAAATGTATCACGATCTCAAGGAGATTTATTGGTGGAACGGTATGAAAAGGGATGTGGCGGGCTTTGTAGCTAAATGTCCGAACTGTCAACAAGTGAAGGCCGAGCATCAACGGCCTGGTGGATTAACTCAGCTTATAGAAATACCAAGGTGGAAATGGGAGATGATCAATATGGATTTCGTGGTAGGGTTACCTCGTACTCAGCGTAAGTTTGATTCAGTATGGGTGATAGTAGATCGACTCACCAAATCAGCTCACTTCCTGCCTGTCAAGTCCACTGATACTGCGAAGCAATATGCAAGATTGTACATCAAAGAGATAGTAAGGCTTCATGGCACTCCACTTTCTATCATCTCAGATCGCGGGGCTCAGTTCACCGCTAACTTTTGGAAGAAGTTTCAGCAAAGTTTGGGAACTCAGGTGAATCTCAGCACAACTTTCCATCCACAGACCGATGGACAGGCCGAGCGGACCATTCAGACGCTCGAAGATATGTTGCGGGCTTGTGTCTTAGATTTTAAAGGTAATTGGGATGAACACTTGCCACTGATAGAATTTGCTTACAATAACGGCTATCATGCTAGCATTCAAATGGCCCCGTTTGAGGCATTGTACGGGAGAAGATGTAGATCGCCAATCGGGTGGTTTGAGGTAGGTGAAGCGGAATTGCTAGGGCCGGATATGGTGTACGAAGCTATGGAAAAGGTCAAGGTTATTCAGGAGAGAATGAAAACAGCACAGAGTCGTCAAAAGTCCTATGCAGACGTTCGTCGAAGGGATTTGGAGTTTCAAGTCGATGATTGGGTGTTCTTGAGGGTATCTCCTATGAAGGGAGTCATGCGATTCGGAAGGAAAGGGAAATTGAGTCCTAGGTATGTCGGGCCATATCGGATCGTTCAAAGGATTGGCCAAGTTGCTTATAGGCTAGAGTTGCCTCCTGAGATGTCATCAGTGCATCCGGTATTCCATGTGTCCATGTTGAAGAAAGTGATTGGAGATCCATCCACCATCATGCCGGTCGAAGCTATAGAGGTTAATGAAGATTTGTCATATGAAGAAGTTCCAGTTGCCATTCTTGATAGGCAAGTCCGTAAGTTGAGAAATAAGGAAGTTGCCTCTGTTAAAGTATTGTGGCGAAGTCAACAAGTTGAGGAGGCCACATGGGAAGCGAGAAAAAGAGATGAAGGAAAAGTACCCCCATTTGTTCGATCAAGCCTAGAAGAAAGTAGGTGACCCTCCTACTCCTAGTAACTGTCATCTTGCCTATTTTGTTTCCCTCTTAGTATTAGTAAAGTCTCCTTCATTTTGTAATGAATTTAATGTGTTGTTGCATTGGGTCATTTGAGCCTTCCTTGACAAACGGAAGCCTTAGAAAGATTCGTGTATTAAATAAACAACTAATAGTAAGTGTAGATTGGTAATGGTTTGTTAAGTGTACATGGTGTGTTAAAATGGTTAAATGAAGTAAGAATTCATTGAAGTGACTAGTTTATGTGCAATTGTAACAATGTGATAGAATATGTGCATTCGTTGAGGTAAGAAAGTGTATACCAGTTGTGGAAAGTGTTGTAGTTGTATATTGTTGTTTGGTAATGTGTTTCGGGGGCCCTCTGACAGGTGGATATGTCCATAATACAAAGGAAACTCTGGCGAAATTTTTCTAAAATATAAGAGTTAGTCAAAATTTTGATGGTTGCATATCATGTCTTTCAAAACCAACTCATTTATTTCAAAAATCCTCATTCGAGGACGAATGATCTTAAGGGGGGGAGGATGTAAGGCCCCGTAAAAATTTTTTTTTGCATAAAACCTAGTAGCTATGGTGTCATGGTCCGAATAATGTGTTAGGAATGCGACCGATATGCGGTCAAGAATGCGACCGCAAACCTGACATGCGGACCGCATTCTTGCCGCAAAACGTTCCAGTGAGTTGCCCAAAATTGTTTCAATAGTGCGGTCGATATGCGATCGCATGTAAAATCTGCGGTGCACTTTGCGACCGCAGAATCAACATGCGGTCCGCATAGTGACCGCATTTCTAAACAGAACCTGTGTAAAATTTGGGGCAATTCTGCGGTCACTATGCGGACCGCATGTTGATTCTGCGGTCGCATAGTGCACCGCATAATTGACCCCGGCCCAGATTTTTGTAACATTTTGACCCGAGCTCTTCTTTAATATAACACACTTCTTCTTCATTTTATCATATCATCTTACTAAAATTAGAGAGAGAAGAGAGGGTTTTTAGAGAGAGAAGTTCTTCATCTTCAAAGATTGTTCCAACCACTTAATTCCAAGGGATCCTAGGGCAAGGATTCAACTTCCCCAATATTTTCAAGGTAAAAACCCTAACTATTTTCTTTAATTTTCAGTTTTAAATTGGGTAAAGAGAGGTTTGCATATAATAGCTTTTGAAAATAGAATTTTTACACTCATGCATGATTATTGAACTTGATTTTTAGTAAAAGAAGTGAGTAGAAGTAAGAGTCTTCAAGAACAAGGTTGGCAAGAGTAGGATATCTTGGGTAAGCATAAAGTAGGAGGAAAAATCATCACCAGGTATGTATGGCTAATTTTGATTCTTGTGAAATCGCCTATATGTGTGAAGTTTGTTTGTTTCGTGTTAAATTGACAAATTGTGTGAAATTCTTGATGTTGTTGTTGGATATTCAAAGTTCGTTGTTGAGCTATGAGTGATGTAAAATGAGAGTTTAAATTGGCAAAAGAATTGTGAATAATGACTATGATGGCCTATATGGCACCTTGTGGAAAACAAACGAAACACTTGAGAATTGGTTTATTGTGGAAAGAGATGAAACACTTGAATTGTGGAAATATTGTAACATGGTTGTGATATTGAATTGAGAAGAAATTGAGAACATGAACCAATGTGTAAGTTGCTTATTTGAACTTGTTGAAATTGTGTGTAGTACCTTATCTGTTGTTTGAAATTGTTGTGTTTTCAACTGTAAGGCGGGGTCGTGTTGCGCGCCGCAACGTGGTGAAATAAGGTGTGGGTTGGGGTGATAAGGGTGGCCGAGGTAATAAGGGTGGTCATGGGCAATAAGGATGGAAAGCGATCGAAATCGCTATTAAAAAATTGATACATAAATCAATAATGTGAAATTGTGAAAGGAGACAACAGGAGAGTTTGCAACCTGTGGGGCACTGATTGCCCCTTTGTTTGACTACTTGTGCTTTACGTGATTGATTGGTTATTGTTAAATTGGTTGATCTTAGAACGTGCTTTGTGTTGAGAATTATCTGAAATGAGGAAAATGTGGAAAACATGGTTGGCTGGCTTAATTAATTGTTGATGTAATTTAATGGCTTGAGTTTACTTGGGACAAAGTTTGTCCATACATACCAGTACAATTCTAGTGTACTGACGTCCCTTTTGCCGGGGGCGCTACATTCGTGTTATGATTGTAGGTGGATCAGTAGCAGGCACTTCAGCTCATCGGCAGTAGTATCTTTCATCCTCCACTGCCCGTTTTTGGTGAGCCCCTTTCTTCCTTGGGGCCTTGTGTGGTTCATGCTACTCGGTTTAGATTTCATTTTGGTTTTGTAAGGTATAGCCGGAGCCTTGTTACCGACAAGTATTGTATTTCCCTTTTGTATTCTAGAGGCTCTGTAGACATGTAAACTGTGGGACTCCAGTCTTATGTATATATATTGTGTTATGTCGGGCGTTGTAAAAAAATTGAAATCTTGTTAATGAATCACTCGTATCGTTTTATTTGTTTAATGTGAAATCAATTATGATTAGTAATATATTTGGTTAATGAGAAACGGTCATCACAGGGGTAACGCGTGGGAATGAAAGGCACCCAGGTCCGCTTGACTGGGGCAACCCGGTCAGGCGCCGGTCATGTTCCTCGATTTAGGGCCGGATATGTGTGCCCAATGTTGATGGCCTTCGTGAGTTGATATTGGAGGAGGCCCATAGCTCGCGGTATTCTATTCATCCAGGAGCCGCGAAGATGTACCAGGATTTGAAGCAACATTACTGGTGGAGAAAGATGAAGAAAGATATTGTGAGCCATGTGGCTCGGTGTCTAAACTTGTCAGCAGGTCAAGTATGAGCATCAGAGACCTGGTGGTGTATTCCAGCGTATCGATATTCCTGAGTGGAAGTGGGAAAGGATTACTATGGACTTTGTTAGCGGACTCCCTCAGACAGCGAGGAAGTTTGATTCAGTTTGGGTGGTGGTGGATAGGTTGACTAAGTCAGCTCACTTCATCCCAGTGTGTACTACCTATACCTCGGAGCGGTTGGCAGAGATATTCATCCGTGAGATAGTGAGATTGCATGGAGTCCCTATTTCCATTATATCAGACAGAGGTACCCAGTTCACATCTCAGTTCTGGAGGACATTTCAGCGAGAGTTGGGTTCACAGGTAGAGTTGAGCACAGCATTTCATCCACAGACGGATGGGCAGTCTGAGCATACTATTCAGATATTGTAGGACATGTTGCGTGCTTGTGTCATTGATTTTGGTGGTTCATGGGCTGATTATTTGCCTTTGGCGGAGTTTGCTTACAATAATAGCTATCGGTCCAGCATTCAGATGGCACCGTATGAAGCTTTATATGGGAGGCGGTGTAGATCTCCAGTCGGTTGGTTCGAGCCCGGCGAGGCTAGGTTGTTGGGGACAGAGTTAGTCCAAGATGCCTTAGACAAGGTGAAGGTGATTCGGAGAGACTTCACACAGCTCAGTTGCGTCAGAAGAGTTATGCCGACCGGAAGGTCCGAGATGTGTCTTATTCAGTAGGTGAGAAGGTGTTGCTGAAGGTTTCTCCTATGAAGGGTGTTATGAGGTTTGGAAAGAAAGGGAAGTTGAGCCCAAGGTTTATTGGACCTTTTGAGGTGCTTAGGAAAGTTGGGGAGGTGGCTTATATGCTTGCTTTGCCACCCGGTTTGTCGGGAGTTCACCCGGTGTTCCATGTATCTATGCTCCGGAAGTATGTCGGAGACCCGTCTCATGTGTTGGACTTCAGCACGATACAGCTTGATGAGGATTTGACTTATGATGTGGAACCAGTAGCCATTTTGGGTCGACAGGTTCGTAAGCTGAGATCCAAGGACATAGCTTCAGTGAAAGTGCAGTGGAGAGGTCGTCCCGTGGAGGAAGCAACTTGGGAGACCGAGCAGAAAATGCGGAGCAGATATCCACACTTGTTTGATACTCCAGGTATGTTTCTTAACCCGCTCGCGGACGAGCGTTTGTTTAAGTTGGGGAGAATGTAACGACCCGGCCCGTCGTTACGGGAATTACCACCCCGTTACCTTGCATTTACATATATTATGCTTTTAAAACAGTATTAGAGTATATCGGGTGAGTTAGGAGTAATTTGGATTGAAAATGAAACAAATAGCATGTTTGAAGAAAGCTTGAATATGAAAAGTCAACCAAGAGTTGACTATTGAGTTAGAGTGCTCGGAACCGGATTCTGATGATTCGACTAGTTCCGGGGATCATTTATGACTTAGGAGAACAATCGGAATTGAATTCGGAGGTCCGGTGTAGTTTTAAGCTTGAATTGGCGAATGTTGAATTTTGGCGAAAACCGGATGGTAGGTGATATTTTGATCCGGGGGTCGGAATGGAATTTCGACAATTTCTGTAGCTTCGTTATGTGATTTTGGATGTGTCTGCAAATTTTCAGGTCATTCGGACATCGTTTGACCGGGTTTTGGATTGAATGTTAGTTTTGAAAGTTTTGAAGAAACTTAGGCTTGAATCCGTGGATAATTGGTGATTTTGATGTTTAGTATGGTGTTTTTATGATTGGAACAAGTTCGTATCATGTTTTGGGGTACGTTGGTGGTTTTCGTTGGGGTCCCGGGGGCCTCGGGATGATTTCGGACCATCAACCGGGCATTTGGACTTGGCAAAAATCTGCAGAAAAACTGCAGGTTCTGCCCAGGCCCTTAAGCCTTCGCGTTCGCGTAACAAGTGTCGCGTTCGCGAAGGCCAAGCCTTTTTGTGCATCGCGTTCGCGGCAGGGGGAGTTGCGTTCGCGTAGGGTCGTGGGTGTTGTGCTTCGCGTTCGCGGGAGGTGTATCGCGAACGCGTAGAAGAAATCTGGGCGGCTGGAAGCTTGTACATCGCGAACGCGTGGGAGTCATCGCGTTCGCGAAGGGTAATGGAATTGTGCATCGCGAACGCGTGGTAAGCGACGCGAACGCGAAGAGTAAGGAGGATCTGTTCTTCGCGAACGCGTGGGAGCTCACGCGAACGCGAAGAACAACAGTCTCTGGCAGTGAATTAAATTGCAGAACAGAGGGGTTACGGGTTTACACCCCAAAACTCAATTTTGAGCCCTAGAGAGAAGAAAACTCGAGGAAATCACCGAGAAGTCATCGGGTATTCGTCGGAGGTAAGATTCTTGACTCAAAAACATCATTTTATGGTAGTATTAACATCAATCTTCATGAAATTGGGTTGAAATCTTGAAGAAATGTGGCCTAAGTATTGAAAACGGGATTTTTGGATTTGGAAGGCCATTTGAACTCCGATTTCGATAAATTTTATATTCACGGACTCGTGGAGAGATAAGGGTCGCGTTGGTACTAACTTCGGAATTTTCCGAGCAGTGGGGCCCGGGGTCGGGTTTTACCAACTTAGTGTAATTATGCGAATTTCATATAAATTGAAGTGGGTTATGATTCTTTGACCCGTATTTGATATAATTATTGTTATTTGACTAGATTCTACACACGAGGCAACGAAATTCAAAGGAAAAGGCATCGCGGACGAGTCTACGACCGGCTAGAGGTGAGTAGTTTGTGTATATGGTAGCTTGAGGGTTCGAAACCCCGGCTTAGCACATTGTGACGCTAGTAGGGCGTGGCTCGCACACCGTGGCAGGTGCGGGATTGATTGTGATTAGGGATTGAGACTTGGTCCATCCCGGATGTGAATAATATGTTGTTAGTGTTGGAAATACACCGTATTTGATATATTTGTGGGATGTAAGCCTTGTTTGGGGCCTTGTGCCGACCTGTAGTGTCCTTATAGGACAATATTTATGTGATAGCTATAATTGCTTAAATCACTGATCTCAGTCCTGGAAATTGAAATCACACTTTTGAAATGCTAAGTCACCGGCTTTTACAAATTAAATAAAGTTAAAGTATTTTTTCATAAATTATGAATTGAGAACTGGAATTAAGGAAAAATGAATTGTTTGTGACTTAATTGCTTATTGTGGACTGAGCATGGGATCGGGCTGCACGCCGCAGTGGTTGATATGAGGATCGGGCTGCACGCCGCAGCAGTATTGCGCTTGGGCTGTAGGAGCCCCTCCGAAGTCTGTACACACCCCCAGTGAGCGCCGTCGATGTTAAATTGGATCGGGCTACACGCCGTAGCGGTTATGTGCATTGCATTGCATCTGTATTTGTTGAATTACTCTGTGGTAGTTGTATTGTATTGTTGTTGCTAGTTCGTAGGAGAATCGGACTGTAGTGTAGCTTCATATTGTGGTATTTTGTGGATTTCTTACTGTCAGCTACTGCTATTATTTTTACTCACTGAGTACTTAGTACTCACCCCTACTCCTCGCACCTTTGTGTGCAGATTCAGGTACACAGGAGGATTAGACAAACACTCCAGCCTATATCAGAGTTTATTCAAGTTGCTGAGGTAGCTGCCGGCGTTCGCAGAACCTAGCTTCTCTCTTCATTTAGTTATTACTATATGTTTCAGACTTGAGTATTTCATTCAGTATTTCTATTACTATTCAGTTTTGAGGCTCTAGACTTGTGACTCCGGATCTTTGGGAGTGTCAGTACTTTTGTTCAGTATTATTATTATTGGAGTTCTTAAACTCATATATTCTTCTTGGGTTGTCCATTTGGGGACGGGTATTTTGTGATAATTAAACTGTTGGTCTGGCTGGCCTAGCTTGATTGTTGGGCGCCATCACGACCGGATTTGGGTCGTGACATTTACGTGACTTGTTATACATTTTTTTAACAATATGTATGTATTTTCAACTTTAATATTTTTAAAGAATTGTGACGTCGCGAAAACGTATTTCGAGTCACGTCGCAACCAGTACGCCTGTGACTTTTAATACATTTTGGCTTCGCCGGGATTTATGATTTGAGTTGCACCAAGTGCACACTCGTATTAAGGAAGGTATATTTATTAAATCGTGCCTAATAAGTGTCTAACGCCTTTAAATCTTTTGGCAGAGGTTATGGAATTCGCTATTAACCTTCCCAAATCTATTACATATTTTATCAATTACTTAAAAGGGGGCACCACTGTTTTTGCTATTATGTGAGGCTCGTCCCATGTATCTTTTAAAGACCATACTTATAGTGTCACTATCTTTTCTATCAATATTTTTTCCCTTAATCAATTTAACTATATATATATATATATATTTCTAGAAGTGAGTACAGGCCTTTGCTGTTCCCATTGTTATTGAGCCTGGACTTCTGGATTAGTAGTTAACAGATTATTACATCTATCTGGGTCTTAGTGACCCAGACCTGATTTGGGCTTTCGTTCAATAGCCCAGTTAATTCTTGAACATATTCCAGGCCTAAGTCACACATCAGGCCCAGACCAGAGACGAAGTAGTAGTAATGAAAACAAAAATGAGAACTCATGATAAAAGTAGAAACTCATAAATAAAAGAGAAATGAATTCAAACTATATTTTATTTATTAAGAGATAAATTCTATACAGAAACTAACAATATTGAATCTGAATCATGAAAGTCGAACATGCAGAAAACTTAATTGACAAGACTATTTCTACTTTATTCTCAAGGACTAATTTATGTCACTAATCTGAACTCTTTAATAACTAATTGACAGGAGACTACTTTAAACATGTGAATCAGAACTAAACTAACGATTCAGTCATTTACACCTACGCTAAATTGGCTCACTCGCAGATACGTAATTACATTTCATCATTGAGTCGTTGTATGATATTACGAAAAACCAGTCTTAACTAAGCTATAATTTCATTTCATTTTTACTGTTTAAGGACTTGTTTGGATCTAAGTGTCAAATACCAAAATAGATTACCTACATAAAACTAATTAAAGTTATTACTGCGAGCTTGTTGTTATCAATTCATGTCAGGATTAATTAACCTTGTTTCATGATTTTAACCTATTAAACTAGGTGATTTAGCTACTATAACTATACTACTACTATTTACTACTTATTACATTGTTTTTTTCGAGTTTTCACTTATACATAAAATGCTATCCTAATGAATTACAAGTCTAAATTAATACTAAACAACTAATTAGAAAAGAAAAATGGAGAGATAATAAAATGCTTTTAAACAAATTTCTGTGTCTTCATTTAATCAAGCTTCAAAGTTACATAGCTTCGAACAGGGATGTGTACCTGGTATTGAAAGGAATGGGAAGATGGCAAATCAACAGGGTGGTAAAAATACCGCAAAAACAACAGTAACAACGAGCAGTAGCTTCAACACCTCAATCCCGAAAATCCCAGCAATACAGAGAAAAACAAAAACCAGTGAAAAATAGAAAAAAAAATGTATTCCAGATTTTCTCTTTGTTTTGTCTTTCTAGCTTTGAACTCTTTTCAATTCTCAAAAGAAACTCTCAAAAATTGAATTTTTGACCGTGTATACTTCTCTATCCAGAGTGTATATCGAGTGTATACTACTCTCTTTTTTCCTTATTTTTTCTTCTCTTCCTATTGTTTCCTCACCTTTTTCCACCTATTTTTTCATAAATCTTCTCTTCTATTTATAGGCAAAAATTTCAAAAATTTTTAGATTTTTTATTAAAAAGAAAAATATTTTTATTTTAAAGAAAACGCACTAATCCATGTTTTCCTCTGCTTGTTTTCTTCCTTGATTTCCTTGCCCCCCGCTACTTTATGTCATGTGATTATGATTATTTTTTGCTAAAAAATCTGAAAGTTTCTTTTTTGGCCAAGGGGTTTTGGGTTGGGTAAGGGTGCTTAGGGTTGGGCTTGTAAGTTAATTTGTAAGATGGCCCAATCCAAATTTTTCTATTTTGTTCTTCTCCATTATTCAACTTCCTAATTAATAAAGCCCAAAATACTAAAATTAATTTATAAAAACTAAAATTATCTTGAAATACTAATTAACTTAGAATAATAATTGTCACCTAAATTTATTGGTAATTAAATACAATCACACAATTTGGACATTAAAAGCAAAATGCAAAAGATCCCTTTTTTTGTGATTTTCATTTTGTAAGATAAAATTAATTACTCCTAATTGTAGAATTAAATCCTAAATACAAATGTGATATATTTTTTTATTTTTTTTAATTTAACAAATAAATATGCACAAAAAGGACATTAAATTCGCAACAATTATAAAAACAAAGAAAAAATTATTTTATTTGAATTTTGTGGGAATAACTCATATGTAGGGTAAAAATCACGTGCTCACAAATACCTTGTTCAAAGATTTCATGGCTATTTTTATTTAAGGGTAATGACTATAAAAAGCGACCATTTTTGCGCAAACAACCTTCCGGCGTCCTTTCGGAACATTCGCCTATTTTTAAAATCGGCATCTCTTTGATTTATTAAAAACTAAAAACTTGACATTTTGGTTATTTTTTTGAAAAAGGGTGGTTGGACCCGTCACGGGTTGCCTACGTATCTCGCCTAGTGGTGAGAATCAAACTAGCGTAGTTCGGTCAAATTGTTTTAAGACCAACTATTTTGACAAAATTTATTCCGACTATTTTTCAAAATTTTCTTTTCTTTAAAATTTCGACAGCGTTTCTTCAGTATTTGCTATTCTAAAAATCGCTATATTTTTCTCTCTTTTTGTTTTCAGGTATTTAGCCGGTCAGCATAATTATCCATGACAAATAAATGCAACATATAATCATGGTCTGTCTTTGATATACGGGTCACCTGTCCTAGACGGACCCAACCCCTGTGTTGAGTCCCCTAAGTCAGATATGTTGCAAATAATCGTCCTAAATCTAGGCTCAATATCCTGATTTTCATTGGTACTAGACTGTGTACCCGAGTGGACAACTCGGATCGAGGAGGGGGCTACATATCGGGGACCCGCGGGATCGTCAGGCTTTATAACTTTTCCGGCCTCTATTTCTTATTGGGTATGACTTAACAGAAAAGGGGAGTCTCAACCAGTAAGCACATCCCCAGAGGTAAGAAGAGAAGGGCTTTCGGCATAATTTTATATATATATACAGTTCACGTAATAATAGCGGTAAACATATAGCATGTTCATCAAAGCATATAATGATATGAGAACAAAACAACAATTTAAATGAGCTCGAATTCTTAAACCCTGAACCGAAGTTCTGGGTTTCTTTTTCCCAATAGAGTCGCAAGAGTTGTCACACCTCCTTTTTACACTTATCGATATGTATGTGCCACTAATTATTACTACACCCCGGGAAGGGATACAATAATAATAGGGAAAGAGTTTTTCCAATTAAAGGACATTCGAAACGGGATTTATTTATTAACTTTCAGAGTCGCCACTTGGGAAAATAATGGTGTCCCAAGTAACCGATTTAATCCCGAATCGAGGAAATTATGACTCTGTCTAACAGTCCGCGAAATTAGAAATCCGGATAAGGAATTTTGTTAACCCGGGAGAAGGTGTTAGGCACTCCCAGATTCCGTGGTTCTTGCACGGTCGCTCAACTTTCGTATTTGTTTTTATCTGATTTCCTTATATGCTTCAATTTTCATGTATTATTAATGTGTCGCTTTGTTATTTTTAAGACTTGCGACGTCACAAAAACGCATTTCGAGTCACACCATACCAGTACACCTGTGACTTTAGTGCATTTCAACTTTGCCAGGATTTGAGATTTGGGTCACATAAATGTGCACCCGTATTAGGAATGTAATTTTATTAATTGCGCTTACAATATCTACGTCTTTATTAACTTTGGGAAAGACCGTGAAATTTTTTAAACGGTCCTTCCGAGTCTAGAATTTTATGTTGAAATTTATTTGGGGGCCCCGTGTGTTTTCATTTTTTGTAACGAGGCTCATCCCTTTTTTCTAAAATCCAATCCTATTCATGCACTATATTTTCTATTTTTGTTTTTTCTTCCTAATACATATCTGTTTTTGTGTTAATTTTTCAGGCTATAATATAGGAGTCCAGGCCATTATTCATTATTGGCCTGGACTTTTGACTGCTTAACAGTCCATAATAAAAGATAATTGGGCCTCTGGAGCCCAACGTATACCATTGTTCCTATTTGAAGGCAGGAATGCCACCTTAACCAGATTTGGGCATGTGTTCATGACTAGGCCCAGAATAAGTAAGCGAAATTCAAACAAGGCTAGCATTACAATATCAATATTTGAGCAGGTATTATTCAATACTACTAATTAATCATTTTCAAGTGTTGCCAAGTTACATTTTTCGACCACTACTAATTTCAAATTTTAACAAATAATTAAACATTATGACACAGTAATTTGTATCAATATTATTATTCTATATGGCAAATTCGGATATTCAAGTAGTTGTCATAATACTAGTTTGCAGGGTTATTTTTGTCACTTTGTCTTAACTAATGAAAAACAGAGTTTTGAATTAGCTAAACATGCTTCAACTACTGAAAATCACAAATTTTAAAAGCGAATTTGTAGACAACTTATATTCAGTAGACGTACACAGTAATACAAGCTGAACTAATTATACTTTTGAATTAAACAGTTTTGATTCAGAATTCAAAATAGCTAAGAACCAATTTTATATGTCTAGTTTCAGAATCATACTTATATATCTAAGTGTATTAGCTGTGCGTTAGCCTGTTTTAGTTTTAGAATTATGTGATAGCTATATCTAATTGCTGAATTACGTTTAACTATAGCATTAACTACTTCTACTCTAATCTAGATCGAATTCATATAGTTGTTTAATTATTACCACCATTCCTAATGAATTACAAAGAATCTACGAGTTATAGCTACAACTATAAGAGAAGAAACGGAAATAACTTCATCGAAGATCAATTTATAACTCCATTCCTTCAACATGATTTCAATTACACCTTCAGGAACTAGTAGGGTACCTGATCAAACAAAAATAAACTGATGAGTTCTAAGGAGATGAAGGAGAAGAGAAGTCAGCAATGTCAGCAACAAAGTATCAACAGCAAACAGGAGTAGGTAATAACACAACAAACTCCCAAACTCAGTAGATAAATAGCCATCAACTCGAGAAATAACACAAATCCAAGCTAGTTGAGATGAACATGGTAGAGAAACAGCTAGCAAAGATCCTAGGAATAATACTCGACTCGAAGGCTAAGTAGAAGAGTTGTATAGCTGGAAATCCCAAGAGTTGAATCCCCATAAATTTAACTCAATATGTGAAATTTTTGAACTCTTAAAATTGTGAACACTTAAAAAGTTTGAACCCCTTTTCAGGCTTGAAACAGTCTATTTATAGAGTAATTTTGGGGGGAATTTCAAATTAATTATTTCTATTTCCCTCCACCACTCTTTTCAATTAAATACATTGAGGTCTAGCAGAATTGTAACGGAATGCCCTTGAACCCCTACTAGAAGGTTCTGGGCTGTTCCTTTTTGTTTTATTGGGCAGGTTTTACCTAGTTGCCCCAACTTGCTAAGGTTTATTACACAATTACCTTTTAGTTATGCCTAGTCTACCCTTTATTATTCAAGTATTTTCAGAAAAACCAAGTACTAAAGTCATTTATATCCCCATAGGCTCTATGTAATCTACAGAAATACTATTTTCCTTTCCCCTTTTACCCCTTGCATTTCATCACATTTACCCAACCTACATTAGGTCAGTCAAGACTTGGGTAATTTTAATGTATTTAACATATAGTACCCTAAGACTTGTATTAAAAATTAATCAATCTCATACTATAGACCTTTTCAATGTTAGCCACTTTTAGAAAGATAGCCACGCACCAAAACTCATATTATGTTGCAAACATAACCACAAAAGGTATTTACACATATAACCTAAATACACATAAGCACTACAAAGTTTAGAAGAAACTAACATCCAAATCATATTGCAAATATAGCCATATTCATGTTGTTTGCACAAGTAACCCGAATTATGACTTAACTTTCAAATTAATCAGAACTTAGAGAGACAAGTTGATAATGGTTGAACTTCAACTAATTAAAACCCTAGTGGAGATAGGATCTATTGAACAATCACATGAAAACAACTAATAGCACATCATTTACAGGTAGCTAATATGAGAACTTAAGAACACATAGACGATTTAAGGCATATATGAAATAAAATTCAGGGCTAATATGAACAAGTATGAATAAGATATAGAACAGAGATAGATTTAGGCTTTTAAACATACATAGAAATTTTCTATGTTCTTAAACAGATAATCACATAAAAGAGACTAAACAGAAGCAAGCTTCAAAACATATAAACCACTGAACAGAAACAGGTTTAGGGTAGTTAGCTTTTTAGGGCTTTTTCCTTCTTTTCCTTTTCTTTCTTTCTCTTCTTCTTTCTTTCTTCTTTTTCTCTTCGTTCTTTCATTTTCTTAATTTTTCTACTGTTTCAAAGACTCTTGGTCTCCTGAGTTTTAGATCTCCCAAACATGCTCTTGGGAGTCTGATTTGAATAGGAGAGTGGTGTTTGGGGATTTAGGATAAGGTTTTGAGAGGTTCTTGTTTTGGGTGCTCACCGGAGTAGGGTTCTGCGAGACATTTTCTAATATTCGAAAGGTTGGGGTCATATTCGAGGTATTTGGTTATGGTGGGGTGATAGATCGTCTTAAGATGGTCATGTGGTGTTAAGGTGGGGGTTTGGTTCATTCTTTGGTGGTCACCGGCTAGGGTTCTGGCGACCGAAATTTCAAGAGTGGGGGAGCTGGTAGGTCTTTGGACGGGGTTAATGGTGTTAAATAGTGTTTAAAGATGGAGAGTGGTGTTTGGAGGTTGGCCTGAGCCGGAGAAGAAGGTTGCGATTGACCACCGGTAGGGTTTCGGTGGTCTCCATAAGAGAAGGCGGGAGGAAGAAGGGGAATCTAAGGGCGGCTAGGGTTTGAAAGATGCGGAGTGTATGTCTATAATGAAGAGATTGAACGGGGAGGGTATGATATATACTAAAGTGGTTACGTTGCTTCTCAACCGTTGGATTTAGCTAGATGAAGCCAAGATCCTTTGTCTTCAAAACGCTAGGTCTCCTATTAGGTCTGTTGGATTAAATGATTGAACGGTTGAGATTAATTACCCTAGGGGACATAGTTTGGTTAAATGATACATTAGCCTCGTTCGTTTCATTAGGTATAATGGACGGTTATGATTAATTCTCTAGACGTCGTCATTTTATTAGTAAAGGCACCGCCTTACGGCCCAGATCTAATCATTTTATACGGTGTCGTTTGGTTTAGTGGTTGGGCAGACCGGCTAGCTACTTGGGCTTGGTCTGTGTGGTATTCTATTTGGGCTAAGTCTACCCTATGTATTTGGCCCAATTCAGTATTCTTATTGTATTTTCGCATTTTTGTTATTTTTGAATTGTATTTGGTTGAATTTCTTGTATTTTCCTTTGTATTTCATACTTATTTCCTTTGTATTTATTTTACACTTATGTATTTCTTTTATTTTCCAATTTTTGTATTTTTTCCTTGATTTTCTGATTTTTGTATTTATACTTAATTTTCTCATTTCTTAGTATTTGTTCTATAATTTTTGTGATATTGTTTTCTAATTAATTTAATTTTTTTTGTATTTTCATTTCGAATTTATTTTCTTAACAATTAAAAACAAACACTGGTATTTTGTGCATATAAATCAAAACAATTGCAACCAAAAATCATTTTGTATATATTTTTTATTTTATCTTGGAATTTGATTCCTTGAGGCAAAAATCACGTGCTCACACTGAGCTCCAGGAAAAATGTTTCTAATCCCATTTGCAATCGATTGGTGTCTACCTGATAAGAAAACCAACTCATGTCGGACTTGAATTGCTTTTCTCATTTCCCCTGAAGAACCAAATTTATGCCTCATTGTTTTCAATTCTGCTACACCAAAATATGGAGGAAAGATTTGATTGTTTGCATCCTTTGACACAACAATAAATAGAACACCATGATATTTGGACTTTAAAAATGTTGCATCTACTACAATAACAGGTCTATAGTAGGACCATCTAGCTACTGATGTCGCACGAGCAAAAAACATGTAAACAAATTTGTATAGTAAAACACAAAAAATATATCATAAGGTGTGAAAATTTTCAAATAGGAACATTTGAAACTTAAGGCTGATGGTTAGTATTGTTTTGCTTACCTATTCCGTCCATCTCCTTTTATGTTTGTGTACGTTCGTGGGTTTTCGAACACCATCACGTGTAGGTATGAAGGAAGAATCCGGTAGTTCTCTTCAGGTGTTCCCCTTATGCAAGCAACAATTTAATGAATGGCACGCCATGCCTTGTGATAACCAATGTGAATTCCAAATTACCTTTTCATTTCATTTTCTACAAAGGATGGTGTAACCTCTATCGTTTTGTCTCGAACACGTTCTATAACTTGTTCACTTATAAACTTTTATGTAGCATGCTTCTGATATGATTTTCTTACATCCACAGAGCATTCATGGATGTTATGATATTATATCACCCTGAATAGTGTGGCATTTTTTATTTTGGTAGCACGTACATTCCACCCACATTTGTCCATGATGCATTTCAGCTCGTATCTCTTTGAACATGGTATAACAGTAGTGAATTCAACTTTCTGGTTTATCTCCAAGATGCAAAACAATTTAGTCGTGTTTTGTTTGTTCTAAAAAATTGATCCGACTCTTACTTCCTCAGGCAATGCATCGTGCCTAAGTATTTTACATGGTGGAGATTCTTTCAGCTTTCTCCTCACTCTTTTTCTTGATTTCTAAGAAGCACAAGAAGTTTCAACAATTTCTTTAATTCTATCTGATGTTATCGATATAAGTTTCATGTTTACTTCATCTTCGTTGTTGCTTATCATTATAGAAGGTCAAAAAAACTTTCTTGGATTGTGTGTTGGCTGTCAATTTGCATTATTAGATGTCCTTCTTCTTTTTTCATCGACAAATTGGTATGAATTTATTGGATGAGGGGGTAATTGTTGTAGCATTATATATTCTGAAGCAGTTGTAATGTTAGAAGGCTGTTGCTCGTTGTCTACTTCCATTATTGGTTGTCCTACTTCATATTTATAGTCAGCAAAAGGTTCTTTATCTGTCACATATGCAAGAAATTGTTTGAATGCTCCAGATTCTGAAGGTGGTATTTTTTCGATGACGAAATGGCAATTCTTATAGGTTGAATTAGTTGTAAGCAAATGCATACATGTATCGAGTTCTTCATATGAAGTTACAAGTATTCCATTGCTTTTATTTACATTGATATTAAACCATATTTTTAGTGCATATCTAGTTGAATCAATATTTGCAACTTCACTAATTTTTTCCAGGAAAGTATTGAATGATATGTGCTTATTAAGTAGAACAAGTTTTGTATCATGATCCAAGTATTTGAAATCAAGAGTCCGCCTCCAATTAAAATTTACAACAACACAAATCGAATTCATCCTGTAGCCTGTAGTTTTGGTTAAAAGTCATAACGAATGTGTAAAATATAGGATTAAAACTTCAGCTCATTACTAAATACACTAAATAAACAAAAGCTTTATGATAAATGCTTTCGAGCCCAGGATAAAAATTTCAGCTTATATGAAGTTTTAAGAAATGAACTAAATAATTTCAGCAATTTGAGTTGAAGTTAATTGAAAAAGTTTTAGGACAAAAACTATTAAGTGTAGGACAAAATTTCAGCTTATAAAAATGAACTAACTAACTTCAGCACATTGAGCTGATGTTTTTGAAAAAGCACTTACAACTAAACTATTGGATGCCATGAAAAATATCAGCTTATTATGTGCTGAAGTTTTATAAATGAACTAAATAACTTCAGTACATTGGCCTAAAGTTTTTAAAAAAGCTTATGACAAAAATTATCGAGTCCAGGAGAAAAACTTCAACTATCAAGTGGTGAAGTTTTTGGAAATGAACTAAATAACTACAACACATTGAGTTGAAGTTATTGGAAAAAGCTTTAAGACAAAAACTATCGAGTCCCTGAAAAACACTTTAGCTTATCAAGTGTTAAAGTTTTTAGAAATGAACTACCTAACTTCACCACATTGAACTGAAGTTTTTGAAAATGAATTCAACTAATTTGTGCACCTTTCAGCATTAATTGCATAGTACACAGGAGTGAACATAATAAAGATAATTAAAGTAGTAATTATATTGCGTTGGGGGTATGTGTTAGTGTAATAATTACATTCTTATCACGTATTTTTTTAGACAATGTTTAAAATTCCTCTTTGCCTTTTCATATACCATGCAGGAGTTATTTTCCCTATAAATGCACGCTATACTTTGAGAGTTTATTCAATTAAAATGTAACGACCCGGCCGGTTATTTTTAAAATCTACGCCCCGATCCCCAATCTAACTGTTACCCTAAGTTCATTTTTGTTATTATAGTTTGACGGGAGGTTCGGTTCTAGAATTTGGAGTGTTTTAGGACACTTAGTCCCTAAATGAGAGCGTTATAGTTGAAAACTGGCCCGTATTCGGAACAGTATTATGACAACCTTGGAACGGAAATCTGATGGCTCCATTAGCTCTGTTAGGTGATTTCGGGGTTGGTAGCGCGTTCGAATGTATTTTGGAGGTATGTAGCTCAATTAGGCTTGACATGCCGAAGTTTGAAATTTTTGGAAATTCGATCGATAGGTGAGTTTTTGATCCAAATGGAATTCCGGCAGTTGCAGTAGCTTTGTTAGGTGATTTTGGATATGTCTGCAAATTTTCAGGTCATTCGGACATCGTTTGGTCGGGTTTTTGATATCATGTAGGTTTCAGAAGTTTTGGATGAAACTTAGGCTTGAATTCGCTTTGAATCGGTGATTTTCGTGTTTATGGACGTGTTTTATGATGGGAACAAGTTTGTATGATGTTTTGGAGTAGGTTGGTGTTTTTCGTTGAGGTCCCGGGGGCCTCGGGATGATTTCGGATGCCCAACGGGTCATTTTTGGAAGTTTTTGAACTGATATTCTGGTATCTGATATTGTTCTTCGCGTTCGTGAGGGTCCTATCATGTTCGCGAAGAAGAATTTGGCCTCTGAGACTTTGTTCTTCGCGTTCGCGATGAGGGCTTCGCGTTCGCGAAGAAGGATTTTCCATTAGGGACTTTGTTCTTCGCGTTCGCGAACAGTGCCTCGCATTCGCGAAGAAGGATTTTTCTGTCACACAGGTACTACTTCGGAAGCTCATATCATTTTACCTACAAGGAAAGTTGAGGTAATACAAAGACAAAAGTTGTAGCTCTTTGAATCTAGTTTCGAGAAACATATTATAATAGTCATTTGGAGTTGTGTGTAAAAAGTTATGACCATTGCAATAGAGGCTATGCGAGCAAAGTTGGAAAATATATTTTTGGGAGTTTGTTCTTCGCGAACGCGAAGAACAAATACTTGGGCAGCAAAATAAAGTCCAAACTTCGTCCCATTTGCCATTTTTGATGATTTGGAGCACGGGTAAGGCAATTTTTCGGGAGATTTTTGGAGAGATCGAAAGGGTAAGTACTTTTAACTCAATTTTGGTTGTATAACTCGAATCTATTACAAGTTTTAGTGTTTAATTTGAGAATTTTTGTTGAAAAGGGTAGAAAACCCTCTCGGATAGAATCAAGGATTTGATGGGCCATTTGTGGTCTGAGTTGGGTGTTCTTGGTATGGTTAGACTCGTGTTGAGATACGGAATTCGAAAATGTAACTTTCGTAATTTTTCGAAAAGCGTACCGAAAGTCGGGTTTGGCAACTTTCTGGTTTTGGTGTAATTCAAATTGTTTTGATTGTGTAATGCCCATTTGGCCTATTTTGATGTATTTCTATTGATTTTGATCAGATTCTACACCTGTGGAGGCCGATACTGGTGGCAAGAGAGTTGTCTCTTAGCAGTTTCGTACCGGAATTGAGGTAAGTGGCTTGTCTAACCTCGTGCGGGGGAACCTTCTCCCCTAGGATATTTTGTGTTAATTTAAATGCCTTGTACGCGAGGTGACGGGCGTGTACATGCGCAGATTGTTGGAACTCACCTTACTTGAATTGTTCAATTAGTGATAATTTTGTTCTTCGCTGATTAAATTATGACATTTACCTAATATTCGTTAGAAAAGCATGGTTAGATAGGATTTATCTGTCTAAGTGCCTAATTGTCTTGAACATCTTGATATTTGTTCATAATGGCTTTGGTGTAATTGTAGTTATGCATATCATATTTCTCTGTGCTTTCCTTTTATTGTTTGTGTTGGTGGACTGCAGGTTCAATTCCCGGAGATCCAAGGGATGCGGGTTCGATTCCCGGAGGCCCGGAGTTTATTGAGATATTAAGATACGGACTGCGGGTTCAATTACCCGAGATCCAAGGGCTGCAGGTTCGATTCCGGAGACCCAGAGTTTATTGAGATATTGAGATACGGACTGCGGGTTCAATTCCCGGAGATCCTGAGCTATTGAGACACGGACTGCGGGTTCGACTCTCGGAGATCATGAGATATTGAGGTACGGACTGAGGGTTCAATTCCCGGGGATCCTAGGGCTGCGGGTTCAATTCCCGGAGACCCAGAGACACTGATGTAGGCACTGCGGGTTCAATTCCCGGAGATCCTGAGTTGTTGGATATAGAGAGGGACTGCGGGTTCAATTCCCGTAGATCCTGGACTTGTTGACTTGAATTTATGTTATGTTAGTTACTCGTTGTTAGCCTAATTGTAGACGATTGCAGTAATTACTTTATTGTTGCTATTCAAGACTCATTCTTATTTAAACTTGCTTATTATTGTTATTATCATTTTATTATTATTCTTGGTAGGGCCCTGACCTTCCTCGTCACTACTCCATCGAGGTTAGGCTTGGCACTTACTGAGTACCGTCGTGGTGTACTCGTGCTACTCTTGTACACACTTTTGTTGTGCGGATCCGGGTACATCTGATTAGGCGCACTATCGGTGATCGCAGAGCCACTTTGGGAGACTTGAGGCATGCATCTGCTGCGTCCGAAGATCCGGAGAGTCCCCTTCTACTCTCATTAGTGATAGTAGTTATTTTCCCTTATTCTCGTTGTTTAGACATTCCTGATCTATAGAGCCACAGTTGTACTCTTCTTTTAGTCTGTGTTGCCCGTGGATTTCTGGGTCTTGGTAGTATGTTGCCTAGTGGTATTTGGCGAAGTGTATGTGCCGAGCTGCACTTATTACATCTCATTTACATTATTCCGCTGTTATCTTATCTTTTGTTCATGAATTTGTATATTTTGCATCATGTTAAGGTTACCTAGTCGCGAAGACTGGGTGTCGTCATGACAGGTTCATGATCGCTGAACTAGGGTCGTGACATAAAACATATATTTTAGCTGATATAAAATACAAAAAGGAGAAAAATGGATGTTGTCATCAGGCAAATAATGGAAGAAATCAAGCAAGACATTATAGAGGCCTTTAAGGTGAAACTCGATAAGCTCATAGACAAGTACGAAAGAGAGCTAGAAGATATCAACAATAAGCTTGATACGCTTGTGATGTGTACAAGATTTGATAATCTTGCTGATGAAGATGCTCGTCCATTTGGTAGTAATGGCGACGACGATGATTATGATAATAATAAGGACGATTAATTTTTATTTTTCCTATTTATGTTAGTTTATTCTATCGAATATTTAATGAAATATTTATTTTTTGTTATATTTTTTGTGCATTTTTTTTAATATTAATTCTATTCAAAATCGAAAAATAGTAGAAGAAATTATTAACTTTAACTCTTCTTGCTTAAGTATTTAATGATTAACTCAATAACTTCAGCACCTATGCTGAAGTGTTTTATGCAATATATAATTTTAATTTATTTTTTTATTTTTTTTATTCAATGTAATAGGAAAAATTTAGCTCTTCCTGCTGAAATTTTTAAATATTAACTAAAAATATCAGTTGCGCAATATTTAACTTTAATTTATGTTTTTTTTTACCTAGAGTAGGAGGAAAACGTCAACTCATATTGCTGAAGTTTTTACTAATGCTTAAGTTTTTTTACATATGAAATTTTAATTTATGTTTAATATTTAACCAGTATAGGAGAAAAACTTTACCTCGTTTTGTTGAATTTTTTAAATATGAACTAAATAAGTTCAGCTTGTTTAGCAAATAAACAATGATAACACTCATATAACTCGTTTTAATGAATTTTATATTACAATCTAAATAATTTCAGCTTATTTAGCAAATAAACCAACAATTTCAGCATATTTCGGATTAGAATGTTAGAAGTGAATGTCAAATAGATTTAGAATGCAAATTTAGTATATCGGTAAATTTTGTCAAACAACTTCAACCAATAAAAATTAGACGAATTTGAACACTTACAATGTATTTTATAATTTCGAACTTGAATCTCATTCAAATCGGGTTTGTGATACGCGATCTCAGGAGAGGCGGAGTGATGGAGGAGATACGACTCTGGAATTTGAATCTGGGTATGCTTGATGCATCTTTTATATATTTTGGAAAGGGTATAATGGTCATATTAATACAGATTAATTGGTTACAAAATTAATAGTTTTAAAAAATAGGGTATAGGTTAAAAGGTGGCATAAATATGGGGTACGACTGTAAATCGTTCCAAAGTAGGGTTGTCAAATTCAGCCCAAGAGTAACTTTTCCAAAATATCTTTAAAATAGTTTTTTACATTTTATATGTTATATACAACTATAAGAAAAGAAAAAAGTCTCGTTTAATAATTACACAATTAATAAAAAAAATACAAATTAATTAAAGCTTCTTAAGAGTTGGTTGATTGGATTACGACCCAAATTTTAGCCCATGTTGATCCAACCCATCTCAACCAAAGTAAATTTTGGGCGGGTCAAATCTCAACCTATTTTAATCCACTCAAAATCGGACCAACCCACCCAATTGACACCTCTAACTAAGTAAACGTTAATTAAAAACTCCTAATGTGGTGAATTTCGTCTGCTTACCTGATGGTTATGTGACTGCACTGTGCTAAATAATCATACCTTACTTGTGAGATTTTTCTGAGTTTATTATTGAATAAACTGAGAAAGTTTAAATTAAAGATCTTCTAATGACATGATTAATGTAGTCTAACCTATTATAGTGAGTTTAATATAATAGGTTAGTTACATTTTTTTTCTTCATATTACTAATTGATAATTCGCCATACATATTTACATATAATTACTAAATGATCTGATTGTGTAAACTTTTTTATACCGTCAGTTTTAAGATGACAGTTCAATTGTTAAAAACTAGCGACTCCACTTTCAATATCCCCCGACCACATAAGTTGGTCGTTTTCATGTTTTTGGCCCTCTAGTATATTATATGAACTGTGTAAAGTGGTTCCTTTTATTTGAAAATGCATGTCGTTATAAGATCTTGCACATAATATCGCAAGTAGCTAGATCATCATCAACACATGCCGAATCTGATCAAAACCACAAGAAATACATTATTATATGCCAAAGAAATATAACCCAATCAAAAGAACTCGAAAAATACCAAAAATTACGAAGTTGGTAAAACCTGAGCCCCGTACCCACTTCTCGAAAAATTACAAAATTTACATCACCAGAAACCTCGTCATGCCATGAGTCTACACATATCAAACTTACGATAATCGGAGTCCATTTGACCCTCCAAATTCCAATTTTAACTGAGAATTTCTCAAGCCCTAACTTACCCCTTTTTTGATGAATTTCCACCAATTTACATGTGAATTCTACCATAAACATGAATAATCAGACCAAGGGACTTACCTCCAATCGATTCTCAGCCCAAAGCTCTCCAAGTCGCTCAAAAATGGTCGGAACTACCTCTTGCTCGCGGATGAAATATAACATTTAAACGCTTCTGTCCACAGCTATTTTCGCTTCTGCGGTCTTCCGCTTATGCGGAACCGCTTCTGCAGCCAAAACCCAGATTTTTATGATCTTCATTTTAAAAATCTAACTTTCGCTTAAGCGACTAGGATTCCGCTTCTGCGGATCGCCCAAAACTGCTTCTCCAGCTAAATTTCCGCTTTTGCTGACTCGCTAATGCGAACCACATTTCGCTTATGTGGAACTTCTCAAATCTACATGAAAATCGCTTCTGCGCTCCTTTACCCGCTTCTTCAGTCCATTTCCGCAGAAACGGAAATACCAGATGACAACAAAATGAACCTACAACAAAACTTCATAACTCTCTTTCAACCACCCGAACTCACCCCGAGGCCCTCGGGACCTCAACCAAAAATACCAACACATCCTAAAACCTCATTCAAACTTGTTCCAACCCTCAAAACACATCAAGCAATGCTAAGACCATTAAATCACATCGATTTCAAGCCTAAGTATCTTAAAAACTTCCCAATTGCACATTCGATCAAAAACCCGACCAAAACACCTCCGAATGACCTGAAACACTACACACATAACCAAAATTATCTAACGGAGCTACTGCATCTTTCAAAATTCCATTCCAAACCTCGGATCAGAATCCCATATATCAACCGGATTTCGCCAAAATACTAACTTTGTCAATTCAAGCCTAATTCTACACCGGACCTCCAACATCACGTCTGATCACGCTCCTAAGTCACAAATCACCTCCCGAAACTAATTAAATCACCGGAATTCACATCCAATCCCTCTAACTCGTAAGTCAACATTCGGTTGACATTTTCAAACCAAGCTTTCATTAAAGAGACTAACTGTCTCATTTCCTATCCAAACCAATCCAATTCAACTCTAACTCACCCGATGTCGATAATGAAATATGAAGATGCAATAGATGGGGGAAACGACGGTGTAATACACGAGACGATGAGTTGGGTCGTCACACAAGTTGGGTATGATAGATTTTTATCATCACCCAACTTGTGGGGAGTGTTAAAATTACTATATGATGTGTGTGGTTGTACATAAGCAATAATATTTGTACATTGTGGATTAATGCTAGCTTATTGTTGACAATTAATTATACTTGTGTTTAGAGTTAGTTAGTAAGAATACATATAAATGTAAATGTTACACGTTTTGGTATTAGTGAATAATAGAAGATTATCCCAAAACCTTCTACTCTCTCTCACTCTCTCTCTCTCTCCCTCTCTCTCTCCCCCTCTCCCTCTCTCTCTCTCCCTCTCCCTCTCCCCCTCTCTTACTATATTAGCTCAAGCATCATAGCTCAAGCATCAGATTTTCTTCTCCTTTCGATAAATACCAAACACAATATGTGTGTATATGTGTCTTATTCTTCTTTCTGTTCTCAATATTTGTCGTAAATGTGAACACGGGCAGTCTTCTCGATGACGTTAAAAAGACATTTAAATTTGGACGTAAAGTATATTTGGATATTCTTCAGTTCTTTCTCTAATTTCCTTCCCTAAACATCACTCATATACTATCACACTTTCCTATTATCTCATTCTAATCACCACCTGATCTCTGGTGTTAAGGGAACCTACTTTTCAAATTCCCAAATACTATCTTGAAGGATGCAACAGTTCAGCATGAGGAACAGGTACAAAAAAAGGCCCTCCTTCTAGTGTATCAATTATTGTTTGAAATGGTGAACAAGGTCGGGCAGACCTAGTTCTCATGGAAGCACTGGATATTGCTATACAACAATCAATCAGCCTACCATCATGATAGAACACATGCAGAAGGTAGCATATTTCATGGATGGTAATCATGGGATGCCTTGCGGGTTCCTTCTTACTAATGTGTTTGAGATCTTTAAATTTTCTTTGGGACAAGCTATAGTGGGAACCTGTAAGCAAACGTTCTCCAAAACTACCCTCGAGGGATATGAATTCATTGAAAAATAGTTGGAGGGGTTGGCAACACTTGTACTATCTCTCAACTGATCGATCAACTCTCAAAAAAGTGTTATTGATGAGATAAGGAAGCTGAAGGAAAGGAATGTCATTCTTGAGGGTCAGCTAAGTCCGCTTCAGGAGGCACCTGGTTCTAGTAGCTCTCAAAGCACAGAAGTTGCCCGTCTAACCAAGGAAAATACCGACCTCAGGAAACAGGTTGAGGACATGAAGGAGAGGCTACTCAACGAGCAGGTGTCAACTAATGCTCAAATTGACATCCTTCTTCGTACTCTTGCCTCTTTATGTGGGCCTTCCCTCCTAGTGCTCCCTAAATAATGTCCTTCCCAAGTGTCAAGTCCTTAGTGTTTGTCTTTTGTTTTTATTCTGATGATGTTTATGGCTGGTACTTTTGTTTTTGTTGCTTTTATTTTGTGGATGTGTTCCGAAACAATGAAACTGCTCCCCATTTTATGATCAAAAGTAATGAAAGTCTCATCATTTGTTGTTTATGCCTTATTCCTTTTCTTTGTTTTAGTCATGATAGTGTGCACACATATTGCAAGAGTTAACAAAAGCTAGACTTTTTCATTGTTTAAGGCCTGCTATTGATCTTTTTATGATGCCAAAAGGGAAAAAAATAATTAAGGAAGAACATGATGGGGAACAGATTTAGGGAGAATACAGAAAATGCGAATATCATTCTGGTTCTTAGGGAGAACTTGAATTATAAGTTTATCATCATAAAAAAAAAAGAAAATTGATAGGTTATATTTGTATCATTGTTATGTCTTCATACTCTAAAAACATATTATTAAGATCCAGATAAGGAGCCTGATACACATCCTCAAGAACGTAAAGATCAACAAGTCTCCAATTGGGGATATAGTTCAACTCTTCAGATTCAAAGGAACAGTAGATGGAACAAACAACTACCAATTCACGAGGTGATTTTACAAGTCAACTCCCCTAGTTGTAAAGTTATTGTCTGCACATGCCACAGTACATAAACAGTGCATCAATCAACTTTATGAGGAATGCGCTTTACCTAACAAGCTTGCATCATTCAAAGTGATGTCACAAATAAATTATTAACATCAAGCAAGGTAAAAACAAATCAACTCGCACATTAAAGAATTGGTCAAGTATTCTCTCAAGTCATCTATCAATCTTGCAAGTGACTCTCAAGGGCAACAAGAACAAAGAACAACATAACAATGGACCAGTTCCCCGTATCGAGTTAATACATGTCCTTAGTTGTGTTGTACCTTTTTTAAAGCACTCTACTTGTAATTCCTACCGAGCTAAGTTAAAAAACCTGATTATATGGATATTAATTTCCACATGGCAACTGCTGAGTGGATGAATAATCTAGTGTGGCTTCCGTCTTAAATCAGGGCGGTATATAGCCCAATAATATAACGGTAAGGGGGTGGATGAGCTAAACTTTTAACGAAAGGTATAATTGGCCCTTTTTCGCAAAGTACATGGTTGTATTTGGACCTTTTCCCTTTGTACTATTTTATTGTTGCGTCATCAAAAGACACAAATCTTTTGGCAATACCCAAAAGAGAGACTTCGAACTAGGAGGAAAAAGCAAAATTGGATAGCAACTAGAAATGAAAACAATCCAATTGTTTTATTCCGTCATTATAATTCTAATTCTTTGTGTGTGTGGTTTAATAACAACCAAATGGAAGAAACAGCGTTTATGGATAGACTAATGAAGAATAGAGCTAGAGAAGAGGAGAAAAGCATCTGTTATGAATTTCGTCTGCTTATCAGATGGTTATGTTACTGCACTGTGCTAAACAATCATATCTCACTTGTGAGATTATTATGGGTTTGTAGTTACATTTGTATAAACATCAAAGGTAGTCCGGTGCACTAAACTCCTGTTATGCGCGGGTTCCGGGGAAGGACCGGACCACAAGGATCTATCGTATGCAGTCTTACCCTGCATTTATGCAAGAGGATATTTCCACGGCTCGAACTCATGACCTACTGGTAGGTGTGTGCATTTGAATCGGTTTATCAATAAATCAAATCAATTATTTGTTATCGGTTTATCGATATATATATACATATACTATAATACCATTTCCTTTACTCTTAGTCCCTAAGCCTAATATTTCTTCTACCACATTTAAGGAATGATAATATTTAAAGCTCAAGGGAATGATGTTCAAATTAATGAAAAATAGAATTAGCCGTGATGATTCTTTTTTTAATATCGTTGGAGTGTTGGTGGCATACATTTGATGCCTTACTTTATTTTCGTTGCATGTGCTTGCTGACACAATTTTAATGTATAAACGGTGTTCATCGCATTTTCGCTTCTTTTTGTCCACATTAGTTAGACGTGTTTATCGAGATATACTTTTCGTGGAATCATGCTAATTTTCTTATTGGTGTAATCGATAACCGAATAGATAAGCCCCAAAATCGATAAATCGAAATAAAAAAAAAATCAAAACCTTATTAAACCGATAATGATAAGCATATGTACAAATCGATATTCGATAATTAATTAACGATAAGGGCCAAAATGGAATCGATAAAATATTGGCACACCCCTACCTCCTAGTCACATGGTATTAACTTTATCAGTTACGCCAAGGCTATGCGTGGGGTTCGAAAAAGTGCCGAACTACAAGTGTCTATCGTACGCAACCTTACCCTGCATTTCTGCAAGAAGTTGTTTCCACGACTCGAACTCGTAACCTCCTGGTCACATGGCAGTAACTTTACCAATTGCGCCAAGGCTCCCCTTGTATAAATAGACAATGTAAATTAAAGATCTTCTAATGACATGATTAATGTAATCTAACCTATTATAGTAGGTTTAGTATAATTGGTTAGTAACAAATTTTTTTTCCATACGATTGATAATTCACAATAAATAGTTACTTATAATTGCCTATAAATGATTTCCTCCTTGCATCTCATGGTAGAGGTAAGGTATGTGTACCTATTTCCTTCCACCTACCTTACTTGTGGGATTAAATTGAGTTGTTATTGTTGTAATTACCATATAAATTATTTGATTGCGTAAATATTTTTATACCGTCAGTTCAGTTATTGAAAACTAGCTACTCCGCTTTCAATATCCTCCGACCACCTGGTAATTTTCATGTTTTTGGTCCTCTAGTTGACTATATAAACTATGTAAACTGGTTCCTTTTGTTTGAAAATGCATGTCGTTATAAGATCTTGCACATAATATCGCAAGTAGCTAGATCGTCATCAACACATGAATCGTAAAAGCACTAATAAAGAGTTTATAATAATATAATCAGATCATACATCAAGTTGAATTCATAATTTTTCTATTAAGACCACTTGATCTTATTATATAGCCACTTCAGAGGATTCCAAATATAGTACTCCACTCTATACTTAATTATTTAAGTTCTTGATATATATATCAAGCAGAATTAATCCATACATATAACGTGAAATTAAATGGACATCATTTTAGTATGGACTTTGGCCTATAACATTACCTGGAGGATCATAGTTGCAAGAGACAACATATCCTCCATTGTTACACTGAACCCTAGCACATCCAACACGAACCGAGTTACGCCAAACCACCTGAGTATAGTGTCCACACACCTGTCCTTGTGCACAAGTATTTGAGTCATGGTCATAGTACTGTTTCTCATCGACCCACATCTTGACAGCATTAGCGGCCGTCATGAAATCGCCACTTCCCGCAGCTAGGTTTTCACCGTATTGACCATGAGAATGTACGAGGTTACAATCAGCAGCCAATTGGGAAGCATAATTTTGCGCATAGGCTGCTACCTGGTCGTCCCAGGTCAAAGGTTCCACGCCTACTTCTGCACGAGCTGTGTTGTGAGCATCCAAGTAGTCTTGTTGAGAATTTTGGGCATGAGAAGAGTGGGATATTATTAGGAAAGAGAGAAGTGTAGAGACAAGAAGAAATGAAGGCATTTGGGAAAAGAGAACAAACCCCATGACTATAGGAGAAATGTTGTATTTTGAATGGAAAAACCAGATTTACTACCAAGGGTATTTATAGGAGACATCTTGAAGATTTCACACGGCGAATGACCTACTAGAATTTTGACATGGTAATATCAATGTAATAAGGATTTATTATTAAAGTTATATATATAAATAGTTACCAATTGTTGTAAAATATTTTACCTAACACCAGAGGTCTCGTTCACCCTTACCAAAAGTTTTGTGTTCGAGTTTGTAGGTATAGATTCGCCTTTGTTAGGGAGCACTTTACCCCCAATGTGGGACTTCCGGGGTCGAATCCGAATTTGATTGGGCCCCAATGTGAGTACCGGACACCAGATAGAAAACCAAGAAAAAAACATTTTACCTGATGTTGCAAAGTAATTTTAAAATTATCAATACATGAAGTTTGTATTGGTTAATATTCGATCATTCGGCGAACATGGGATCTACTCAATCACGACCAATCTGTGGTAAATAGTTAACACCGCCGACTTCTGATTTATGACAAGTTTACCTGAAAATAAATGAAGGGACATCTCCATAACCAAACCCTGCGCCTACTCATGATGGGTAAGAAGAGTTTAAGATTATAAATACTAAAAAAGAGAACCCTTTAAGGGGAGATTCTTCTTCGACACAACTCTGATTGCACCAGAGACAAAAAGTTATACTCCACAAGTGGAGCAATAAACAAGATCAATGTGAGATCCTGAACCTCTTCAAGGGGAGGCAAGATCAATAAAAGATCCTGAACCACTTTAAGGAGAGGCAAGTCAAACTACTTCGATAAAGAATTATGAATATCTTAGAGATAGAAATTTATACTCCTCAAGGGGAGTAATAATCAAGATAAATGTATGATCCTGAACCTCTTCAATGAGAGGCATGTGCAGTAATGTTGATGAATAGAATCCGGCATACATAGTCCCACAATTGATTATTTTTATATCTCAAGTTTATCTTTTAATTAAGTGATTAATTATGCCTGGCTATGATTTTACCCTTGAATTATTTCAATTGATTTGCTTGAAAAGTATTCAATAATTTTTCACCAAAAAATTTGGCGCTGTCTGTCGGGATTTCCTAGCGAAATTGCATAGTTTCTCCCTGGAGTCGAAGCCAAAGGAGCAGTCCAACTCAAACAAACCAAAGGAAGCATATCGACCGCTTAATACTCGAATGCTTCAAGGGAAACTGATATCTGAAAAAATACCAGACAAGAAAAAGAATCCCCCATCCTCTCCCTCAAAACGAAGATATGTGGCATTTCCTTTACCCCTAATGCGGCGTCTGTCCAAAAGTCGGCACAGGGTTGTATCAAGACAGAACCTGAACTCAGGTTATGTTCCTTCGTCATGTAAAATATAGCAGGCTCGACCTCAGTCAAACTGAGACTCAAGCTACGTGCCATCGCCATCAAAATATAGCAGGTTTGACCTCAGTCGAACCGGGACTCAGGCTACGTGCCTTCGCCATCAAAATATAGCGAGTTTAATATCAGTCGAACCAGGACTCAGGCTACGTGCCTTTGCCAATAAAATATAGCAGGATCGACCTCAGTCGAACAGGACTCAGTCTATGTGCCTTCGACATCAAAATGTAGCAGGTTCGACCTCACTCAAACTAGGACTCAGACTACGTGCCATCGCCATCAAAATATAGCAGGTTCGACCTCAGTCGAACCGGGACTCGGGATACGTGCCTTCGCCATCAAAATATAGCAGGTTCGATCTAAGTCAAATCAAGACTCAAGCTATGTGCCTTCGCTATCAAAATATAGCAGGTTCGACCTTAGTCGAATCGGGACTCAGGCTCTGTGCCCTCGCCCTCAAAATATAGAAGGTTCAACCTCAGTCGAAGCAGGACTCAAGCTACGTGCCTTCTCCATCAAAATTTAGTAGGTTCAACCTTAGTCGTACCGTGACTCAGGCTACGTGCCTTTGCCATCAAAATATAGCAGGTTCGACCTCAGTAAAACCGGGATTTAGGCTGCGTGCCCTCGCCCTCAAAATATAGCAGGTTCGACCTTAGTCGAATCAAGACTCAGGCTACGTGCCTTCGCCATCAAAATATAGCAGGTTTGACCTCAGTCGAACTAGGATTCAGGCTACATGCCCTCTCCCTCAAAATATAGAAGGTTTGACATTAGTCGAACTAAGACTCAAGCTACGTGCCTTCACCATCAAAATATAGCAGGTTAGACCTTAGTCAAACCGGGACTCGGGCTACGTTCCTTCGCCATCAAAACATAGCAGATTCGATCTCAGTTGAACCAGGACCAAGGCCAAGTGTCTTCCGCCACCAAAACATGTCAATCCAACCCTTGGTCAAACTGGGGCTTTGGATAAGTGCCCTTATCTTCAAAATTATCAAATCCGACACCAGCCTCACTAGGGTCGGGACAGAGAAAAATCAATCGATGTTATTACAAGGCAACCACCCTTCCCCGGTCATGTCATACCAAAAGTCTATCGCCATCAGTCTAGACAAGGCATAACGGCCTCTGTCGAATTTGAGGGATGATCGCCCTTCCAAACATATCTGTAAAAGTAAAGAAGAAAGACGGAAAACAGAGTAATAATAAGGCAAATGATGAGAGAAAGAGCGCAATTGTCAACAAAGTTAAAATAACGGGTACCCCCGCTTACACCCGGCACCAGCCGGTTAAAACAGGAGAAAAATATAGAAAAATTGCAAGGAACAACTAAGGGCCAATAGAAGAAAAAAATATAAAGAGACACAACGGACAATAGCAAATATTTTCTTTACTCGGCGCCATCACCGCCATCCTCGTCACTGCAATTCGTGCCATCGTCAGCTTCAGGTGTCGCCATATCATAACCATAGTCGGCACGAGTGTCACGGGCCTTCTGGCTCAAAGACGTCCTCGGTTATGACACCCGCCTCTAATAAGTTCTTGTAAACATCGCGTTGACCTTTGGCATAAACCTAGAGTTGGAGTCGCCGGTTCTCTTCCTCCAAACCCGTAATCCGGTCCAATATAACCTAACCATCATGCTCAAGAACACCAATCCGCTCCTCGAGCCCCACCTCCTTAAAGGTTGTCGTCTCCCTTTCCGACTCGAGACGGGACTCACGCACACGAATTGACTCCTCCAATGCTACGACTCTTGACGAGTAGGCCTTTTCCTAAAATTTTAAAGACGCGACCTCACTCTCCAGCTCCGTTAGTATTCTGCTCCATTCCGCTGCCACCTCCGCTGCCTTGATTCGGTTCTGTTCAGCTTCCAACTCTATCTTCCTCAACCTTCCCTACAAGTATGCACACTTATCTGTAACTCTTTTCCCTACCTCAAGCTCGTCATCCTTCCGACAATTCTATACTTCATGAGCATGTTTACCATCGAGTGCTTCCAATAGCTGTTGGTCCTGCTTTGCCAACTCCTCACCCAAAGCTTGATTATCGGGCTCGTCCCATAAACGGTCGTGTAGCCCTCGTCACCGATCACGGTAACAGTGGTATTTCCCCGACATCTGCAGAAAGAACCTTGAGTGAACCTTGGCTCTACGGATGTTCTCTACCTCCAACAAGTAAGTATGTGAAACAAAGGAAAGGCAAGGCTAAGGCAAAGGCTAAAACAAAAAGGGAAGGAGGAGTTAGGTACACATTACGTACCTTAAGGCCCATCACGGCCACTTTATCCACCACTTCGATATTCAAAACGCTTATCAAAGATACTTTCTTGGCCTCCAAACATAGCAACTCGAATGGTGACACCAAATTATTCCCTTCAGTTAATAGATTCAAATCCGAGGGAACCTCAATAAAATAGGTTGGCCCCCCTTCCTCATCGTAGAGGTGGCCTCCTCAAATATAAGAATATCGTCGGGGCCAAAATCAGACTCATACTCACACTCGTCCTCCACCACGTCCCTCCCTCTCTCCGTGACCGTTGATGTAGAGAAACTTGCCATAGCTGACAATAGCACAATATGATCGCCAACGCATTTACATTCCCATGGCCAGAACCAACAAGTTCAACTCCAACTAACTCATTTTCCCCGCTAGTGAGCGCCACAGCCGCACCGCCCTCCGAGTCCGTCGGGGGAAAATCTAAGTTGATCGCCGATGGATGAGTTGTCCCCAATTCCACTCGCCACTTCTACGAAGGCCTATCTTCCTCATCATTTGAAGGCGAGCCCTCCGAGAATAAACAAGTGCTGATGGCCTCTCATCTTGCGGCATAGCTCGAGGTGGGGACGCGGTCGTTGACGATTCAACCGACAATGCCATCAGTGTTTGATGGGGCATAGGCGTAACTGCTAGTCTAGCGAGTGCATCCGGCCGACGGAATGCCAATTGTAGAGCTTTGACGCGGCATGGCCTCTCTGGATACAATGGACAAACAAATCAATAGACATAGTCAGAACAAAACAAAATAGAGAAGAAAAAGAGCCGGATTCCCACCTGTCACAGGCCTGCGACCATGCCTCTCCCAGAAAGCCGCCCAGGTACGAATGCCTGTAGTATAGGGAAGCACTACCTCAACCCAGTCTCGAATCCCTTCCAAGGGAGGAGGCGTCAATTTTTCAGCTACAAAATAAAGGTAAGTCAGTAGTAATAGGTACAAAGCATAAGGAAAGTTGAAAGGGCGGATGCTCAGTCGGGAATGAGGTCTTACATGCAAAATTCCAGACATTCGGGAATCCATTTGGGTCTAGCATCAGATGCTCAGTCCGAATATAGAAGAAATTATTAAAGGGGTGATGAATATCCTCGTCGTCCAGCCTAACCATCAAACTCTTCGACCCCCGTGGGCATGCGTGGATCATGGTGTCGCAAAATTTTTAGGGAGCGAAGAGACTGAGCACATGTCTCAGAGTAACCTCCCTACCCGCCAGCTCCACATACTTGATGAACATGAGGAGTATTTGTAGAGATAAGGAGAAAGCAGAGCCGAGCATACCTCATAATAGCGACAAAAGTCCACAATCAACATCGGTAGCGGGAGTGTGCACCCCACCTGAAAGATATGAGCATAGCACGAGCAATACTCCCGATTATCAATTTGCACCCTGTCCTCGGTCTTCGCCAGAGCAATCACGGTGTAATATGGGATACGCCACCGCTCCCGCATTTGGGCTATTCCCACTTCCAACATTAGAGAAGAAACATCTCCCTGTTCCACACCACTCGGTACACTGAAATTCATCAGTTGGTATCCTGATTGAGGTAGAATTTTGTCGAATGAGGGAATTTTTTCATCCTCCAACAATTCCTACCCTTTTTTTACTGAAGTGGGATTTTCAACCGCTGGAGTATTAGTCGGGAGATTGCCGCAAGAAGAAGTGCCTGCCATAATCAATTCACGAGCGAGAAAAAGAAGAATTTTGATGAGGGAAACGGAGAAATCAATGAGGTTGATTATCGAAAGAATAGAAACAATGCGATTTTCCAGAAGAAAAAGCTTCTAGAAAATCCTCTTAGAAGAGCAATGAATGTGTAAAGAACAAAATGACAAGCCTTTTCTAGTTATAAATAATAGATTTTGCCTGCACAAAACCCAACTATCTCCATTAATGCATAACCATGCACGAAATGATTCATTTTCATGAAAACATCCGCTGTTACAAATGGCCATGTGGAGTGACACTCCGTTCGCTAATCATAAATTCGATTCCAAAACCTTATTATAAAGGACCCTCCCCGATTACGTCGCTCTATCCGCCCGTCGAAGTCGACACAGGCGCGACCCCGACGAACGGAGGGACTAATTGTATTGGTAATATTCGATCATTTGGAAAACATGGGATCAACCCCATCATGACCAATCTACAGTAAATAGTCAACATCGCCGACTTCCGATTTGTGACACCTATCCCTCAAAACTAATGAAGGGACATCTCCATTACCAAACCCTAGGCCCGCTCATGATGGGCAAGAAGAGTTTGATACTATAAACGGATAAGGGCCTAAAATGCTCCTCTAGTATAGGAAATAGGACATCAAAGCCCTCCATTAAAAGTTGGTCCCTTATATGCACTTGCCGTCTAAAATGGGCCAAAAAATACCCTTATGCAATAATGGAAAATATGTAAATCCACGAGGAATTACATTAAAACGTAAAGGGGCATTTTAGACCCTTTTCGGATTGTACAAGGTCATATACGAGTCAGTTATAGTGATCAATTCTCAAGCACTTCACTACATATCAGTTTACTCACACAACTGTTTTAGACTAACAAACTAATTATCATATCAAGTAACTCAATTATAGACACAAACTAATTATCACATCAAGTAACTCAATCATAGACAGAAATATTCAAATGAATGGGAATGGCTCCATTGAATCCTTGCAAAAAAAAATTCATTACAAAATAAAACACAACAATTAAGCCACAACAAAACTCACATTACATATCATTTTCCACTAATGCAATCAACATAACAAAACATCCCAATATCACACCAAAAAAAAATCCACATCTTCTTTCGACATTTAGCACATGTAGAGGTGAGTACTCTAAATCAACCACTTTCTTCATTAGAACATTTCTTTTCAATTCCAAGGATTCTATTCCTCCATGATCAACGAGCATCATAACATTCTCAAGATCGGCAACTTTTCTTTGGAGTACATTCTTTTACGGATTAGAGCTTCCTTCTCCTTCTTTAAACTGCATATGAGATTTGAAATTGTAGGGGCAAGCTCCTCATCTTGTCATTCCGAATAGGAACATTTTCATCCTAAAAAAAATATATTTCAGTCAAATTGCATTAATTAAAAGAACCCATCAACAAATTTACATACCTCATGCTTAGGAAATTTGAAAAATCTTGTCCCAGAATTTAAAGGAGTCCACACCATAAAATAATTAGCAGCAAGTCCACAGTGACACCTCCTAATCGACCCATTTAAGCTACTCGAATTTTGTGACATTGTCTAAGAGAAATCTACAAAACAAACCGAAAAAGATGAAAAATAATTAAACCTAAACTAGAACTCAACTCGAAATCGACAAGGTGACTCAATTAGTAGAAGAAATCGGACATCAATGAAGGGTCTAAAATATGCGTGTGAGTAAACTGATATGGAGTGAAGTGCTTAAGAATTAACTACTATAACCGACTCGTATATGACCCAGTACAATCCGAAAAGGGTCTAAAATGCCCTTCTTAATGTAATTTCACGTGGATTTACATATCTTCCGTTAGTGGACACGGGCATTTTTTAGCCAATGTTTAGACGGCAAGGGCATATAAGGGACCAACTTTTAACAGAGAACTTTGATGTCCTATTTCCTATAGTAGAGGGTCATTTTAGGCCCTTTTCCGTACTATAAATACTAAAAAAGAGAACCTCTCAAGGGGGGCTTCTTCTTCGACACAACTCTGATTGCACCAGAGACAAAAAAGCTATACTCCACAAGTGGAGCAATAAACAACATCAATGTGAAATCCTGAACCTCTTCAAGGAGAGGCAAGATCAATGAAAGATCGTGAACCTCTTTAAGGAGAGACACATCAAACTACTTCAATGAAGAATTCTGAATGTCTCAAAGATACAAATTTATACTCCTCAAGGGAAGTAATAAACAAGATCAATGTAAGATCCTGAACCTCTTCAAGGAGAGGCATGTCAAGTTATGTTGATGAATAAAATCCCGCTTACATCGTCCCATGATTGATTGTTTTTACGTCTCAAATTTATCTTTTAATTTAGTGATTAATTATGATTGGCTATGATTTACCCCTTGAATTATTTTAATTGATTTGCTTGGAAAGCATTCAATAATTTTCCACCAAACAAAGTTAAACACTTTTTTGATCTATTAGATGTGCTTTTTGTTATATAATATATACTACTATATATGGTTAATGTGTTAATTAATATTATCTCCATATGACAATCTGATTAATTTTTGCTTTCATAATTTTATCTATGTGGGATGACCCAAAGGGTAATCACCTTTTTCCCTCATATGTTCCGTGTTTTTGAGGCCTTGAAAACCTCATTTTATATTGCCTAGATTTGTATGCGTAGTTTGGGCGTGTAGCCAGATAATTTTTTTGTTGAAATATGTGAATTCTGTGAAAAATTTAAAGAATTTTGATATTAATATTGATATAGTTGACTTTGATAAAAAAATTTTGGTAAATGGACCCGGACCCGAGTTTGGACTGTCCCGGAAGGTCCGTAGAAAAATATGGGATTCGAGCATGTGCCCAGAGTCGAATTCCGAGGCCTAGAGCCCGAGATATGAATTTTTCTATTAAATTATTTTCTAAAATTATTAAGGAAAAATGAAAATGAAAATGAGTTAGAAAATATAGGTATCGGACTCGTATTTTGGTTCTGACGCTCGGTACAGGTCTTAAATATGCGTTAAGCGCTAACTGTAAAGTTTGGTCGAAATTGGACGTCGTTTGACATGTTTCAGACCTAAATATCAAATATTAGAGGTTGATGAACTTTGAAATGAAATTATGAGTTTTTAGGGGTGATTCTTTGAATTTGATGTTATTTTAGCAATTTTATCGCTCGAGCAAGTTCGTATGATGTATTTGAGTTAGCGTGTGTGATTGGTTAGGAGCCCCGAGGGCTCGGGAGTGTTTCAGAGTTGTGTCGAGGTATTTTTCCCTTAGAAATATTGCAGATTTTGCTTCAGCTGTGCAAGCCCCTTTTACACATCGTGATCGCGACACTTCCTACGCGTTCGTGTAGCTGTGGGTTCTCCCTTCATCGCGTTCGTATTCATTGACCCGTGATCGCGTAGTTATGGCCATTTCCCCTACACGTTCGCGATCATGTCCCCGCATTCGCATGGTGCAATCCCTGGACCCCCAGCCTTTTCCTCTTCACATTTGCAGCTTCTCCATCGCGAAAGCGATGCTCTATCCAGTTTACCCTTCGCAATCGCACCCCTAGTATAATGATCGCGTAAGGTAATTTTGCACAGCAATTTGTTTTTGTTTAAAAAACAGAACTAGAACATGGGATTTCATAATTTTTACATGAGTCTTTTTCTTCCCCAAGCCCTAGGAAGCCATTAACGCCCCCAAGCTTCAAGACCCTTTGAGTAAGTGATTTTTCGCTTATTTCTTTCACTTTTCTTTCATTAATTGACTAGTTTCTAAGCCTAAATCATGAAAACAAGGTAGAAATCATGGGGTTTGAGAAAAGTTAGGTTTTTGAGAATTTTGAGTAATTCACCCCCAATTTGGGGTCAAATCTTAAAACAAATTATATATTTGTACTCGTGGGCGTATGGGTGAATTTATTTTGGTTCAAACTTCGTGTTTCGATCAAGCGAGCCCCGGGTTTTTTTTGGAATGTTTGGACATCATGTTAAAGGGTTTAATTAGGCAATTTGGGCTGGTTTGTTGAGTAGAATTGATGATATTAAATAAATTGTGTATAGATATGATTGAATTGGAGCGAAATTAGAAAGGAAAAGCATTACTTGAGGACTAAGTTGATTATAAGTCATCGAGGTAAGTGTTTGATATATCCTAGCTTGAGGGAATAGGATTAGAGTATAATAACTTGCTAATTGCTAAATGATCGAGTGTGATGTATAGGGGTGGTGACGAGTGTCTATACACCTAAGTCTAGCATGACCGTGATTCGTTGTTCGTACATGTTGTGAACTAATGTGGAACTCTCCTAAGATAAATTATGAGTAATCCGTTGCCAGGATGGTTAAATTATTGAACCCTTTCCGGGTTGTGAAAGTTGTTATTATTGTTCCCTTAGTGGGACCTTATTGTTGTTGTTGTTATTGTTCCCTTGCCGGGACATTATTGTGTTGTTGTTACTCCCTTGCCGGGATGATACTTGTTATTTATTTCATTCTTCTTGCGCATTGATTGTGACTGTTGTTTGGGTGAGGAAGAGTGATAAAGCACAAACGGAGATGCCATGCCATTTCTAATTGTATTCGCACGAAGGATCATTTTGTGCCATGTTTTAACTATTTATGCATGACGGAACATTCTGTGCCATTGTTAATTATATTATGCACGAAGGAACATTCCATGCCATGAATGTGAGTTGTGAGAGTAAAAGCACGAAGGGTGATGCCGTGCACTTTTATTTGATTGTTTGAATTGAGGATGAGAGTAAAAGCACGAAGGGTGATGCCGTGCACTTCTATATAATTGTTTGGGAGAGGATGAGAGTAAAATCACGAAAGGTGATGCCACGCAACTATTAAATTTCTTATTTTTTGATAATTTTGTTGCGCTCTGTTTCTATTTAACTGATGAATTATGTATATCCAATTGTGCTCCCAATAGCGTGTTCCCTCCCTTTCTATTTGTTTAGTTCAGTATTTCTGTTGTTTTGTGGTACATATGTATATAGAATTGTACAAATTTATGTGAGTGTCTGGTTCTAGGCTTATCACTACTTCGCCGGGATAGACCGGGCACTTACCAGCACATGGGGTCGGTTGTGCTGATACTACACTTTTGTGTATTTTTGCGCAGGTCCAAGTTTTAAGCAGCAGCATCACCAGTAGATTGGTAGCAGGATTGTCATACCCGCGAGACTGAGGTAGCCTGCAGGCGTCCGCAAGCCCCGGCGTCTCTTCTTGTATTTTTCATTATTATTGTAGTCTCATTCTTTTGAGACAGACGGTTGTTATATTTATTTCATACCATTATGTGTAGTTATTCTTAGTAGTTCGTGAGTTTGTTACTCCACATCTTGGGTAGAGGATTTATGTTGAATATTTCACATTTATATTCAAATTTATGAAAGTAGACTTCCGCAGTTAATGTTATTATTATTATTATTCTCGTTATTAAATTGACAACAAGATGGTTTTAATTAATGGAAAGATGGTAAGTAAAATTGCTTGTCTAGCTACGACGAATAGGCGCCATCACGATCCCGATGGTGGGGAATCCGGGTGGTAATAAGTTGGTATCAGAGCACTAGGTTACATAGGTCTCACAACTCACGAACAAACTTAGGAGAGCATGGGGGGTAGGTACGGAGACGTCTGTACTTGTTCCCCAAAGTCTATTGAGTTAGGAAAAATATCTCCCATTTGTTCCTTCTTGTAGTGCGATTTGTTTCCTCAAATGCTGATTGAATTTATACTCTATACTTTTGCAGATGGCGAGAACACGCACTTCCTCATCCGCTGATCAGTAGTTCAAGCCTTAGGTAGCTCCCGCAAGGGGCATATGCCGAGGCTGAGGTCATGCCAAAGGCCGTGGTAGGGGTAGTGCTCAGCCCCAGGCAGCAGATCCAGAGGTGGAGCCTCATATTGAAAATGGTGAGGAGGTTCTAGCTCCAGCAGCTCCAGTGGGCCCAGCTCAGGTCCCAGAAGAGGTTATATTCACCTCGGATCTTCAGGAGGCTCTGGTCCGGATAGTAGGCTTTATGGACAATGTCGCCAGAGCAGGCTTCCTGCAAGTTGCACCAGCCACTTCTCAGGTTGGAGGAGGGGTTCAGACTCCTATTGCGCGTAATCCAGAGCTAGTAGCTCCCCAGGCTCAGGCAGCAGTGGTTAAGCCCGCAGTGGCAGCTCAGACAAGCACTACAGCTCAGGCCGGAGATGGAGCAGCCATCACCTCTGATGCTCTATGGAGACTTGATCGGTTCACCAAGACTTTTACCACCATCTTCAACAGTGCTTCATCGGAGGATCCTCAAGACTTCCTATTCAGTTTCCATGAGATTCTCAGGATTCTGGGAATAGTGGAATCCAACGGGGTTGATTTTTGCACTTTCAGGCTTGTAGGATCCGCCAAGACTTGGTGGAGAGATTTTTGCTCAACTTGACCAGCAGGGTCCCCAGCTTTGACAAGGGACCAGTTTGTAGAGCTATTATTGGAGAAGTTTCTCCATGTTACTCAGCGGGATGCACTCGGGAGGTAGTTTGAGTGCCTCCAGTAGGGTTCCATGACTGTTACCCAATATGAGACAAGATTTGTGGATTTGGCACGTCATGTAGTTGTGATACTCCCTTCAGAGCGAGAGAGGGTCCGCAGGTTCATTGATGGGTTGATTTAGCCGATCCGACTTCAGATGTCGATGGGAGTTGGTAGTGACATATCTTTTCGGGAGGCAGATAACGTGGCCCACAGAGTTGAGATAGCCCTTACTCGGGGAAGTGGTCATGCTTCAGGCAAGAGGCATCGTCATTCTGCCAGAATTAGTGGTGCCTCATCTAGAGGTAGGGATTCTTATGATAGGGGCCAGTCTTCCAGGACTTTTCAGTCAGCTCTCCACGCTTCACAGGGTGGTTCAGGTTATTATGGTTTTCGTGAGCAGTATTTAGATCAACAGCCCATCAGTGCTCAGCCTCTTTAGAGTGTTCGTGTATGTCATTCGGGCCGTCAGGGTCAGTAGTCACAACAGCCGAGGTCTTGTAATTGCTGTGGTGACCCAGGTCACCTTATCAGATTTTTCCCTCGAGCATCGGCTTGTCAGCAACTGGGTCCTCGTCCCATGATTCAGGCCCCAGCTGACCCATAGCCTGCCCAGCCAGCGAGGGGAGGGGGTAGGGATCGTAGAGGTGGAGGTCGAGACCGTAGAGGTGGAGGCCGTCCCGATAGAGGTAGAGGTCAGCCGATGGATGACCGTACCAGAGACATAGTTCAGGGATGTGGTGTTGATCCCCGATTTGATGCCTTGCCAGCCAGGCCAGAGGCAGAGACGTCAGATGCTGTGATTACAAGTACCATTCTGGTTTGCGATAGAGATGCTTCAATACTATTTGACCCTAGGTCTACATATTAATATGTGTCTTCCTACTTTGCACCATGTCTGGCCGTGCCTAGCTATGACTTGGACATTCCTGTTTATGTTCTACGCTAGTGGGTGACTCCATAGTAGTCGATCCGGTGCATATTCGTGCATGGTTATGTTTGAGGGTCTAAAGACCCGTGTTGATTTATTACTATTAAATATGGTGGACTTTGATGTTATATTGGGGTTGGATTGGTTGTCCCCATATCATGTTATCATAGATTGTCATGCAAAGACCGTGACCTTGGCATTGCCAGAATTACCCCGACTAGAGTGGAGAGGGACCTCAGGACACGCCACCAGCAATGTCATTGCATACGTTAAGGCTCGATGCATGGTCGAGAAGGGGTGTTTACCTTATTTGGCATATGTTCGCGACTCCAGCACAGAGGTACCTTCTATTGACTCAGTTCCTATTGTACGGGTGAGATTTTTCTTTCAAACATGCCGGGTATGCTATCCGATAGAGATAATGACTTCTGTATTGATCTGGCACCGGGCACTCAACCTATTTTTATTCCACCGTGTCACTGGCCCCGCCAGAGTTAAAAGAGATAAAAGATCAGTTGCAAGACTTGCTAGAGAAGGCCTTTATCAGGCCTAGTGTTTCTCCTTAGGGTGCGCCGGTGTTATTCGTGAAGATGAAGGATGGTTCGATGCAGATGTGTATTGATTACCGACAATTAAATTAAGTGACGATAAAGAATAAGTATCCACTACCGAGGATTGTTGATTTGTTTGACCAGCTTCAGGGAGCAAGGGTGCTCTCAAAGATAGACTTGAGGTCTGGCTACCATCAGCTGAAGATCAGGGTGGATGATATTCCTAAGACAACTTTTCGCACTCGGTATGGACACTATGAGTTCTTAGTCATGTCTTTCGGGTTGACCAATGCCCCCGCAATATTTATGCAGTTGTTAAACCGAGTGTTCAGGCATTATCTAGATCTGTTTGTGATAGTCTTTATAGACGATATCCTAGTGTACTCCCGCAGCCAGAAAGAGCACGAGCAGCACCTCAGAGTGGTTCTGCAGACTCTGGAGGATAATCAACTATATGCCAAGTTTTCAAAGTGCTAGTTCCGGTTGAGTTCGGTTGCATTTCTGGGTCATATTGTATCAGTAGAGGGTATTCAGGTGGACCCAAAGAAGATTGAGGCAATCAAGAATTGGCCTCGACCAGCTTCAATGACCGAGATCCGGAGTTTCTTAGGGTTAGCAGGTTACTACCGTGAGTTCGTAGAGGGATTCTCTTCAATTGTAGCCTCGATGACCAGGTTGACCCAGAAGGGTGCCAAGTTCAAGTGGTCAGATGAGTGCGAGGCGAGCTTTCAGAAGCTCAAGATAGCTCTGACTACGGCACTATTGTTGATTTTGCCCATAAGTTCAAGGCCTTACACAATCTATTGCGATGCTTCTCGTACTGGGTTTGGAGCGGTATTGATGCAGGATGGAAAGGTTATTGCATATGCTTCGAGACAATTGAAAATCCATGAGAAGAATTATCCGGTTCATGACCTAGAGTTGGTAGCGATTGTTCATGCCTTGAAAATTTGGAAGCATTGTCTATATGGTGTGGTGTATGAGGTATACACGGATCACAAGAGTCTTCTGTACTTGTTTAAGCAAAACGAATTAAATGTGCGGCAGAGGAGATGGTTAGAGTTGCTGAAAGAATATGATGTTACTATCTTATATCACCAAGGTAAGGCTAATATGGTGGCCGATGCGTTGAGTAGAAAGTCTGCCAGCATGGGTAGTCTCGCTTATATTCCGGTCAGCATGGGTAGTCTCGCTTATATTCCGGTCAGCATGATTTTCATACCCACGAGACTGAGGTAACTTGCAGGCATCCACAGGTCCGGCGTCTCTTCTTATATTTTTCATTATTACGGTAGTCTCATTGTTTCGAGACAGACGGTTGTTATATTTCTTTAAGACCATTATGTGTAGTTATTATTATTAGTTCGTGAGTTTGTGACTCCACATATAGGGTAGATGATTTATGTTGAGTATTTCACATTTATATTCAAATTTATGAAAGTAGAGTTCCGCAGTTAATGTTGTTATTATTATTCTAGTTATTAAATTGACAACAAGATGGTTTTTATTAACGGAAGGATGGTGAGTAAATTGGCTTGCCTAGCTACTACGAGTAGGCACCATCACGATCCCGATGATGAGGAATTCGGATCGTGACACTATGGTGTTTCAGAATGGGTATATCCATTAAAAGTATTTAAAATAAATACTTTTTGATAATTGTTTTTTCTTATAATCTTATTTCTAAATCTTATATTATATTTCTTTTAATAATTTGTACAATCAATCTCTAAAAGAAAAAAAACGATAGTAAAACCAAACACAGTGTGTATGTTTTCTTCTTTCTTTTCTCAATATTTGTGGAAAACTTGAACATGGGCAGTCATCTCGATGACGTTAAATAACTTTCAAATTTGGACGTAAAGAATATTTGGATATTTCTTTTCTTTTTCCTTCCTTCCCTTAATTTCCAACTTGATGTTACTCATATACGATCATACTTTTCTATTATCTCATTCCAATCACGACTTGGTCTGGAGTAGAAATAACTTTCTATTTTCCTGTTCCAATCACGACTTGACTTGTGTTTTAAATGTCAAGATTTGTTTTTTCGAAAAAGGGTTTAAAATGCGTTAAATTATTGGAAAATATTTAAAAATACTCTTCAACTATCTATTGGACTAAAATTACTCTTCTATCCACTTTTTTGGTTCACTTATGCTCTTTGACGATTAGGTCAATGTTGAATTAAAAATAATAATTATTATTTTTTAAAAACTTAAAAAAGTTTTACTAATATATATATATATATATATATATATATATATATATATATATATATATATATATATATATATATATATATTCTAAACTAATGCACCGGTAGTCCACTAATTTTGTAAAGTCGTCTTCTTCTTCTTTTCAGTTTTTGCAAAAAATAATTCAGTTTTACAACAAAAACAAAATCACTTTTATTACACCATTTCTTTTAAAAATAGAAATAGCATTTTTAATAAAATATTTTTTAAAAAAAATTATTTAATATTTTCAATAAAATATTTTTCGTTTTTTGAAAATATTTTTTTTCATTTTTTTATTTAAAAAAAAAACAAAAATATTTCTTCTTTAAAAAAATTGAAAAACAAATATATTCTGTTGATCTATAATTTGTATGTTGTTTGCTCTAGTGAGTTTGTATTAAAACTTATTGGAATATCAAAACTGATTGACAAATAGAGAGATGAGATAGAGAGAGAATGATAGTCAGAAGTTGTATTATTAATGAAAATAACACTTGTCCTACAAATGAGGGAGGCCTTTCCTTATATAGAAGGAAGGCCCCCTCGCTAGAATATCACTTTATTCTAGAACTATTGCTGTTACAAAAACATAAATTGCGGAGGGGACGGAACGCTCGTACGGGCGAGTTTACAAATGTGCCTTCATAATCAGGGGCATACTCATTCTCGTCGTATGGGCGTGAAGGAAGGTATATTTGACTTTAGTGGTCGTGTAGGGAGGCGTGCTCGACCTACAAATATATTCATGTCCGATTCGACCTTATACAGTTAGTCCCTCCGCCTGTTGGAGATGTATTCGACATATATTTTCAATGGGCGGGAAAAGATCGACCCGTCTCGGATCTATCCACGTATGCATACGTGGCATGTTCGTTGAACCGTCGTTCGCTGACGACATACGTCATGATTATAACTGCTCCCGAGGCAGGCCAGAAAGTGACTTGACGTTTCGGTTTTCCGCCTCCTTTTCTAACACTAATCTCTTCGAATCCCGTGTACTGGCCCGCTATAAATAGGGAGGGATTTCAAGTTTTTCCATTCTTCGGATCCCTACAAAAAGTTCTTTGCACTTTTGTCATTCATCTTTCCTTACAGCGATATTTAGCAGCTTTTCATATTGACTTTCGAAGCTTGTTAGTTTACCCTAAATTTGATAAAAAGGTTAACAATGGCTAAAGGTAGTCATCGCCGTGGGATGAATGAGGATGATGCCACTTCCAGGGTCCCTCTGCCCTCGGAAGGTGGGAAGAAATCCCGCAAACCTCTCGTTCCTCTTTCTTTAGACAACCAACATCCCCGCAAACTATACGTTCAAAGGGATTTTCCTATGAAGGGAGCTACCCCAGATTGGGAAAGATCCAAATTCACTGAATCTCTTTTGGATGAAATCCGAGTTTCTTGTCAGATTTCGGAGACGGTCGTCATGTAAACGGCCGAGGGGGACTTTGCTAACGTACACAGAATAAGGTTCTGTGCTTTCTACGAATACCCCTTCATAATAGGGTGTGGCCTCCCTATTTATTCATTGGCGGACGAATTGTGCAGGTTTTACAATGTATGCCCGGCCCAGCTTACACCTTACACGTGGAAAATATATCGTATCATGATGACTTATGCTGAGAGGGCCAGATTAGACGTCACGGTATACCACCTGCTGCAGCTATTCAGTCCCGAGTTTATGAGGGGGACGATGCTTCAGTTGAAGAACCGTGGGACGAAGGGCTTGGTTGTCGAGACGCACGACAAGGCTAATCGCCAATTTTGGCTGAAATTTTTCTTCGTCCGAACCTTGGATCTGGTGTTGGACCTTACTAGATTCCCTGAGGCATGGCACAACGAGAGTAAGTGCTATCCCTCGTGCTTAGTTATTTTACGCTTGCTCGACTTTTTGTCACCTTGTTATATTTTATACCTGCAGCAAGGGTGCGCACGCCCCAATATGTGCTGGATATTAGTGCATGAGTTGGGTGGTTGATCCACTTCGCAGAGGAGTGTAGAACGTGGGTCGCATTTACCACAAGATATGGTCTCCCAGGTATTGTACTGGTTCTAGGTTTGGCGACCACATATTCTATTAGACGCCGTGTTTTCTGACGCATCATTTTTTATAACTGTGTTGGTAGCCCGAAGTGCACCGCGGAGGAGGAGACGTCGAGCTTCCGCTTCCTCGTCAGCAGATTTTGGCTTTGAACATGTAGTTCATGTGAGAGAGATCACTCCTAAGGCTGCTCGTCCTGAGGGCGACCAAGCAAATGTGGAAGCATCTAGTGCTGATGTTTCCGACGCTGTTCGTTCCAAAGGCGAGGACGTGATTTAGGAGCCGGCTTTCGAGGACATCCCCGGGACTTCTCATCCCGTGGTTGAGTCAGTGAATGAACCGACGTCCAGAGAGGGCCCCTCGCCTCTATCTCCTCTTGTTGAAGAGGATGCTTCTGAGGACGATGAGCTGCTGGAGCGAAAGAGGCGCCGACTACTCATTTGTAAAGGCGTGGTCGTGGAACAGAGGAAGGCGATCACTCGCCGTCCTCAGTCGAGGCAAGTCTTTATGGGTGACACCATTCGACCGGAAAGGGCGGCCCTCTTGAAGGAATTTGCGGGCGATACCGCTTCACCTCATGTTAAGGATGATAGCACGCCGGCTATTGGTGGGCTGGTTGCTGACGAGTAAATGGATGCTGCCGAACGTGCTCCTACTTTCGCGGATGTGCCGCAAGAAGACTATGCCGGGGTGGATATGGCGATGATAGGACCTACCCATCGGCTTGTGATTCCTAAGGGATACAATCTGTTGCTGGACAGCGAGCAGGCTGCGGCGGACATGTCTTTGTTATGTGGTGCTGCCGAGATAGAGTCTTTGAAGGTCGTAAGCGACAGGGAGTTATCTCGTCGAGTCACTGGCGCTGCCTTGCAGGTAAAACTTTGTTATTGTTTTTTTTGTTCTATCATGAGCTCTGAGGCGTTGTGTCATTTTCAATTATGTCTCTTCGATGTCTTTTTCTCAGACCCTCATCTTAGAGGTGGAGCGAGGCCGACGGGAACAGAAGAAGAGAGCCGCCCTTAGGAAGGCGACGAAGAAATACAGGGAGGTCCGCTATAGGCAAGACCCTGGCGGACCTTTACACCAAGGACCCTCAATTTCAAGTTTTCTATGAGGGATTGGAGCTGGCAGAGGATCAACTGCGAAGTGTATGGCCCAGCTAGAAATGGGCGACGCAGACCTGATAACCGTTGTGGCTCGAATGACCGAACTGGAGAGTCTCCTTCAATAGTAGGAGGGGGAGTTGGAACTGGGTTGTGTGGCGATAACGGAAAAAGCAGAGTTGTGTGCCTGGGTTGATGGCCTTACTGCCAAGCTTGGGACTACGACGGCTGAGGTGGTCGCTCCTTAGTAGACGAAGGCTATATTTCCTGTTCACCACGTGTCCCGTGAAGCTCACGATATGTCGGTTTGTGCTGAGGCGAGGCGGTCTGTATTCGATGAGCTGCTGGTTGTTGGTAGGGCCACTGAGGCAGAGGTTGAAAATTAGCGTCGCCTTATTAGGGTTGCGTGGGAAGCTTGTGGGTATAACCCTAACTCTCCGGACCCAGCGGGATGTACCTTTGCGGATGTGAACCAATTGGGCACGGGGTCTTGGATTTCTTTGGCGTTCTGGGCCAAGGGCGGTGGGGATCGTGTTGACAGTACAACCGATGCAGAAAAAGATGGCGGGGGCCAGGGTAGTTAGATAAAACTTCTTCTCTGTTTTTGTAATCGAAGAGACATTGTAAATGTGTAACCTATGAATGATTTATAATGCTTACATGTGGATGTTGTGTTTCATGTCTTCTTTCGTAATTTCTATTTTGCCTATGGCGTCGCCTTTTATTTATTAAATTTGTCGTAGTTAGGTTTGATTGACTCCGGTCACGGCTGCTTGTGTGTTTTCATGCGACTATTATTTTCCCTTTGGCTATTTATGCATTCAGAAGTGGCCGTGGCCTTCCATGTTTGTGGGAGGTCGTAGCCTTTTGCTTGTTCGAGAGGACCGTAGTCTTTTTATATGCCGTTAGGGCCTTAGCTTTTTACGTTTATGGGTAGCCGTGGCCTTTTGTTTATCGGGGTCGACCATAGTCTTTCCTTACTCCGTTAGGGCCTTAGCCTTTTACGTTTATGGGTGGCCTTGGCCTCTTGTTTATTGGGGTCGACCGTAATCTTTCTTTACGCCGTTAGGGCCTTAACCTTTTGCATTTATGGGTGGCCGTGGCCTTTTTTTTTTATCGGAGACGATCGTAGTCTTCTCATACGTTGTTAGGGCCTTAGACTTTTGCATTTATGGGTTGCCGTGGCCTTTTTTTTATCGGGGTCGACCGTAGTCTTTCCTTATGCCGTCAAGGCCTTATCCTTTTGCGTTTATGGGTGGCCTTGGCCTCTTGTTTATCGGGTTCAACCGTAGTCTTTCCTTACGCCGTTAGGGCCTTAACCTTTTTCGTTTATGGGTGGCCGTGGCCTTTTGTTTATCGGAGACGACCGTAGTCTTCACATACGCTATTAGGGCCTTAGCCTTTTGCGTTTATGGGTTTTCGTGGCCTTTTGTTTATCAGAGACGACGGTAGTATTCGCATACGCTGTTAGGGCCATAGCCTTTTGCGTTTATGGGTGGCAGTGGCCTTTAGTTTATCGAAGATGACCGTAGTCTTCTCGTACGCTGTTAGGGCCTTAACCTTTTGTGTTTATGGATGGCCGTGGCCTTTTGTTTATCGGAGACGATCGTAGTCTTCTCATACGCTGTTAGAGACTTAGCCTTTCATACATTGGAGGTGGCCGCAGCCTTTCATACATTGAAGGTGGTCGTAGCCTTTCATATATTAGAGATGGTCGTAGCCTTTCATATATTGGAAATGGCCATAGCCTTTTGCTCATTGAAGATACCCGTAGCCTTTTGCTCATTGGAGATGGCCGTAGCCTTTCATACATTGGAGGTGGCCGTAGCCCTAGTCCCTGTGATATGCCATCCGTGCCGATCGTCGGTACGCTTGGTGTATCAGATTTAAACTTCTAAGCACTCCTGAGTGTCCCCTTCGTTGCTTCATTAAAAACCTCTCCGAGAAAACCCAATTGGGACAAAACTCGAATGAGGGAAAAAGAGTACGACTTGGGGTATACTCTTTCTAAAAATGGAAATGCTTGAGGTGGGAGATGTTCCAGTTATTTTGGAGAGTCTTCCCGTTCATGGTCTCTAGCCGATAGGAACATTTGTCTGCTTCTGCGGTGATTTTGTAGGGTCCATCCCAATTGGTGCCCAACTTTCCTTTGTTAGGGTATTTGGATGCCATTGGCTTGGCTTTTAGCACATAATCACCTACTTTGAGTGGTCGGATTTTTGCTCTCTTGTTGTAGTATCTTTCGATCTGCAGTTTTTGGTCCACTAACCTAATGTGGGCCATTTCCCTTCTTTCTTCGGCTTCCTCAAGGTCTTGTAGTCCATTTGTGTCGTTCTCCTCTCCGCTCGTGTGCGAGTACCTTAGACTTGGTTCACCAACTTCGACTGGTATGACGACATCAGTTCCGTAGGCTAGTGAGTAAGTAGTTTCTCCTGTGGAGGATTTGGGGGTAGTCCTATATGCCCATAGTACTTCTGGAAATAACTCGGGCCATAGTCATTTAGCATCTTGGAGTTTATTTTTCAAAATATTCAGTATGCTTTTGTTGGATGACTCCGCTTGGCCATTGGCAGCAGGATAATATGGCGTCGAAAGTATTCTTTTGATATGCCATTTGTCGAAGAAGTCGGTTGTTTTTTGCCCTGTGAACTGTCGTCCGTTGTCACAGGTTATTTCTTTGGGGATGCCAAAGCGACATATAATATCCCTCCATATGAAGGCGGTGACCTCTTGCTTGCGAATGTGGGCGTAGACACCTGCTTCTACCAACTTGGAGAAATAGTCAGTTAAAACCAACAAAAAGCATACATTTCCTCATCCGGCGGGTAGCGGTCCAATTATGTCCATTCCCCATTTGATAAAGGGCCATGGTGAAGTGACCGAATGGAGGGTTCCCCTGGTTGATGTATCAAAGGGGAGAACTTTTGGCATTTCTTGCACAGGAAAACGTATTCTACCACGTCTTTTTTCATGGTGGGCCAGTAGTACCTAGCTCGTACTAGACATCGTACGAGTGCTCAGTTGCCTGTATGAGCACCGCGATGACCTTCGTGAACCTCCTCTAACATCAGCGTCATTTGGTTGGCGCCTAGGCACTTTGCCAGGGGTCCTCCAAAAGTCCTCTTGTAGAGGTCATTGTTTATCATACAGTATCTTGCTTCCTGCATGCGAAGCTTTTTTGCTTCCTTTTTGTCGGGTGGTAGATTTCCATCCTGTAGATATGATACAAATTGGTTGCGCCAATGCCAAGTTAGATGTAGGGAGAGTACCTCGGTATGGTCGATCGGTGAGTGAAGGAGGGTGACAGTGCTTTCTTTATTCAGGTTGGTGGCGGCAACGACCAATTTAGCCAGTCCATCTGCTTCGGCATTATGCACCCTATGAACCTGTTCGAAGTGGCATTCGTTGAGCTGTGCCATTAGTTTGTGGATTTTTGCTCGGTATTTTTGTAGCCTTTGTTCCTTGACCTGGTAAGTCCTGGTGACTTGATTTACCATGAGTTGTGAATCGCAGTGTAGGACAAGTCGGCGAGCTCCACACTTGATGGCTAATTTTATACATACAATGACGGCTTTATATTCTGCCTCGTGGTTAGTCATCTCGGGACATCGTATGGACTGGCTAATGATTTCGCTCATAGAGACTTCAAGGACGAGTCCTAGTCCAAATCCCGAGGCATTTGCGGCCCCATCGGAGTGAAGGGTCTAGGGGTCGGTGTTCGAAGCGGCATGTAGGGCTTCCTTTTCTGCTGTTGGCGATATTTTGACACTGAAATGGAACACGAATTCTGCGAGGATTTGTGACTTGATAGCTGTCCTAGGGTATAGGTGATATCATGCTCGCTGAGCTTTATAGCCTATCTGGCGAGCCGGCCCAATAGTTCGGGCTTGTGCAAGATGCTCCTCAGAGGGAAAGTGGTCACTACTTTGATGGGATGTCATTGGAAGTAGGGTCTCAGCTTTTTGGAAGCCGTGACCAGTGCCAAAGCCAATTTCTCGAGGTGTGGGTATCGCGTTTCGACATCCACTAAGGTTTGCTAATGTAATACATAGGTGATTGTGTACCTTTTTCTTCACGAACTAGTAACGCACTGACCGCGACTTCCGATACCGCTAGGTATGTGAGTAAAGGCTCACCTGGTTTTGCTTTTGACAGCAGCGGTGGCGATGATAAGTATGCTTTTAGCCCTTGCAGGGCTTTGACGCATTCGTCATTCCAGTGGAATCCGTTGTCTTTTCTCAGCACGCTGAAAAGTTGGTAGCATCTGTCCGAGGATCGGGAGATGAAGCGGGATAGGGCGGCTCTCCGACCTGTCAATTTCTGGACCAATTTCTTGATGTTGAGTGTTTCGGGTATTGAGGTAATTGTCTTGATTTGATTAGGATTGACTTCGACCCCCCTTTGGGATACGAGAAACCCTAGAAACTTTCCTGACGCCACACCGATGGCGCATTTCTCGGGATTCAGTTTCATCCCATAATTTTTCAGTATTTCGAAGGCCTCTAGCAGGTGGTCGGTGTGGTCTTCATTTCTGGAAGACTTCACTAGCATGTCGTCGATGTAAACCTTCATGGTTTTCCCGTGTTGCTCCTTGAACCTCTTAGTGACCAGTCTTTGGTATGTGGCCCCTGCGTTCTTGAGCCCGAAGGGCATCACCCTATAATAGTAGGTACATTGGTGTGTGATGAACATGGTTTTCTCTTAATCTTACTCGGCCATTTGGATTTGGCTATAACCGTAGTACGCGTCCAAGAAACTTAGTACTTCATGCCCGGTGGTGGCGTCGATCAGTTGATCGATGTGAGGGAGGGGGGAGGAATCCTTAGGGCAGGCCTTGTTCAGGTCATTGATGTCCACGCACATTCTTCATTTTCCGTTCTTCTTTTTGACCATTACCACATTGGCAAACCATTGTGGATATTTTGACTCCTTGATAGAGCTGTTGGCGAGTAGTTTATCTACTTCCTTGCGGACTGCCTCATTGATTGTGGCGTTGAACTTTCTCTTGATTTGTCTTACCGGATGGTGTAGTGGATCGATGTTGAGCTTGTGAGTGGCGATGTCTGGCGAGATTCCTGGCATGTCTGCATGGGAAAAAGCAAATGTGTCTGCATGGTTAGTCAGAAATTCATGGTACTTACCCAGGTCGGTGAGCCCATGGTTGATGTACACCTTCTTTTCGGGGTTGTGACGATCTAGTTGAACTTGGTCGAGGTCTTCGACTGTGGCCTTACAGGCTTCCACAATGTCTAGGTCTCTGATGGCGTCGGTTATCGGGTCCGCTTTAGTCCCCCAACACGGCTGACTGTTATGCCTCTGCACTTGCCCTGCTCAATTGTCGGGTGTAGGCGCAGTCTTGTGTTATCTTATAACATTCTTGCGTTGTGCGCGGTTATCCCTTGATGTTGAATATTCCCCATGGAGTAGGGAACTTAACCACTTGGTATAAGCTCGAGGGGATCGCTCGCATGGCATGTATCCACGGGCGCCCGATGATGACATTGTATGCCGTCTCTTGGTTCATCATGTGGAAGGTGGTTTTCGAAGTGACTCTGCCCGCGAGGACGGGTAGAGTCACTTCTCCTGACATGCGACCCACTACATTTTTAAAACCAGTTAAAGTTATACAGCAGGGGTTTATCCTATCCTCGAGTCCCATCTGCGAGAGGACTCTCGAATGGATGATACATGCGTTGCATCTGTCATCAATCATGACTCTCCTGACGTCCGTATCAATATTACGTAACGTGATAACTAAAGAATCATAATGTGGAAAACACAAGTCATCGGTGTCAGACTTATCGAAGGTGATAGCGATGTCATTCCTATCACTGACGATCATGTTTACCGTGCGCGTCGAGGAGGGTGGCTTCGGTGGTCCAAGGGAATGGTCTTGCCCGCGCGCGAAATTGGCCTTCCCCTTGTCGATGAGCATCTCCTTCAGGTATCCTTGGTATAGCATCCTAAAGACTTTCTATCGCAGGCCTATGCAATCTTCGGTCATGTGCCCTCGTTCTTGGTGGAATTCACAAAGAACGTTTGATTTTCTTGTGGCAAGATCTGATTTTATTTTCTGAGGCCATTGCACCTTGGTGCCGAGCTTTTCCTGTGTGTACATAATCTCTGAAGGAGAAACACAAAAGTTATGTGATGAAAGTAAATAGGGCCTACCTCATGACGAGGGGGGAGTTCCAGTGGGCGAGATAGCATTGGCGTTGTAGTGCGTCTGCATGACGAGGGGGCAGAAGAGGAGACCTCATGTAAGGCTAATGTCGTTCTCTATTAGGGGCGAGGAGGGAGTTCTCGGCGTCCCTCGTGTCGTCGATCTCTCCTTGTGTCAGGATGTATGGCTATTAGTCATCGTGTTGGTCCATTGAGGTCCTCTTTGTTTGCTCGAACCACAGCGCAGTAGGCGTTATAGATATCATCCCAAGTTGTGGGGGGATGTTTCATGAGCCAACATAGCAGTTTCTTGGTTTCTCTGGAGCCGTCCCTGATGAGTCTGTTCTGGAAAGCTGCTACGGCCATGCCCTCCGATACGTTTGATAGGCCCATCTTTACCCTGTTGAATCTGGCGAGAAAGTTCCTGAGGCCTTCGCCTGTGGTTTGTTTGATGGCGAAGATGTAGTTTACCCGTGCTTCTGCCATCTTAGCTCCGGCGTGGGTAGTGACAAACTTGTCTGCCATTTCTTCGAAGGTTGAGGTTGCTTTGGCGGGCAGTTGGGAGTACCATTTTAGGGCTCCTCCGGTCAGCGTCTCGCTGAACTTCTTCAGCAGCACAGATGGTACTTGTTCCTTAGACAGTTCATTACCTTTCATGACGTTGACATAACATATGAGATGATCTTCAGGGTTGGTGGTTCCATCGTATACCCTCAGGAAAGGAGGCATCTTGAAAGTTTTTGGGATGGTGTAGGGGGAGGCTTCCTTGGAGTAGGGTTGCTTTACGAACCTTCCTACGTCACGTTTGGGCAGCAGTTTGGGCGCTCCGGGGATCTTGTCAACCCTATCCTAGTGTTCCTTCATTTGGTCGCGGAGGGCCTGATTTTCGCTCCCCATTTCTTCCATTTTCTCAGAATGGACGTTAACGTATCGTCACGCATTTGCGTTTCGACGGTTTAGTTGTTGGTTCGTGTTTCCTGTTGCTCGTCTACTATGGCGGTGGTACTTGATGTTGGTGCTGCTTTTTCATGACTCTGTGGTGGTTTTTCCACTAGGCCGCTCAGGGCGCTTGTCAGCCATTCTTCCAGTAACTTCTTGACCGCTGGGGGTGCTTCTTTTGCACCGGATATGGAGGTATCTTTTTTCTGCAAGGTTGCAAGATTCCCGGAGGGGGAAGGTGAGTCTTCTGCCTCAGGTGTAATATCAGGGGTGGTGTTGACGGCAGCGCTACCACCGACCTCGTTCAGGAAACTCGGGAGGTTGGTGGTGACTTTCGTTATAGCTTTGGAGCAGGTATTCTTTTTGGCCTTTTTGAGGTTTTATCTGGTGATCTGATCCTTTGGATGTATACTACGGGTTTGATTCTCGAAATCCCCACAGACTGAGCCAAATTGTTTGACCCAAAAGCTGTCGGTTGCTTTATGAGTTAGGAACAATCAAAGATTATAAGAGGGCAAATCGGAATCAACGATAATAGACCCAAGGATAGATCTATAACTTATATGTTGTTTGCTCTAGTGAGATTATAATTAAACTTATTGGAATATCAAAACTGATTAACAAATAGAGAAATGAGATAGAGAGAGAATGATAGTCAGAAGTTGTATTATTAACGAAAATAAAACTTGTCCTACAAATGAGGGAGGCCTTTCCTTATATAGAAGGAAGGCCCCCTCGCCAGAATATTACTTTATGCCAGAACTATTGCTGTTACAAAAACATTAATGGGCGGAGGGGACGGAACGCTCGTACAGGCGAGTTTACCAATGCGCCTTTATAGTCAGGGGCGTACTCCTTCTGGTCGTATGGGCGTGGAGGAAAATATATTTGACTGTAGTGGCCGTGTAGGGAGGCGTGTTCGACTTACATCAATCGTGTCCGATTCGACCTAGTACAAGGAACTTTACAGAACAAAAAAAAAATGATACAGTGAGAAATCATAGTAGCAAATCTGATTGTCAAGATTTATCAGATTCTGGTTCAAAGAAAGTAGAATAAATTTATGGTTCGGCAAATTTGTATGGACTTATTTGAGTTATGCTATCTCTTCTGATGTATTGAAGCTTCTCTACGTCGCATATCATGAGCATCACCAGTGTCTACGTAGCACCTCTTATGAGATTTTTGCAAAATGTGGCCATACATTTAAATAAAAACAAATAGACAAATCATTGACATGGCGCCAAACATTAGCAAATTTTGCATGGCGTTCATTATTAATGGCCGTACAGGCGAATTGTACATGGCACAAAAGGGGGTGGAGAAATTTAAAAATAGCCGAATTTATAACCGGTCATTCAAAAAAAAGCCTTGTTTCAAAAGTAATCGAAATTTAGCCACTTTTCATGTAAAGATAAATCTGAACGAAATCACTGTTCAAAATCTAAAAAATACGCTCGCATATTGGACGGGAGTTCCAGCATAAGTATGCTTGAACTACCGCATATTATATCGGAGTTGCAGGATTACTATGCTGGAACTCCCGCATAATATACTGGAGTTCCAGTAAGTATAAATGTCCAGTATAATATACTGGAGGTTTGAGCACCGGTGCTCCAGTTTCACGTATATTATACATGAGTCAGCAAAGTATACATGTCCAGCATAATATGCTGAAGTTCGTAAATAGTGACTTTTTTTCATTTACATGATAAACGTTGATTATTTTTAATTAATCAGTGCAAAAACTCATTATATCGTGCTATTTTGACCACAAGTGAGGATTAAAGTTGCAAGCACCATCAGCGTCGTACATTGTGCTACAGCCTACAAGAGTTGATTCCAACACAAAAGAATGAGAAAAGAAAGAAGACAAACGGAAAGGTAAACATCTTTACTAGAATTGTGAGTTCTTTTATTTGTTTTGATTTTTTTTAGGCAATTCGATCAGGTCACTCGATTCATATAGATTGTACTCACTATAGAACACAAAAATTGCAAATCGATCCCAATTTCAGTTTTTTATCCCTAAAATACCAAAAGAAAAGGAACAGTTTGAAGCCACGATTATTGTTCATTAGGTCATTTTTTATAGCATCATAAATTAAAATTTTTGTAAATGGGGCAGAATTTCAGTTACACTAAAATAAAAAAAAATAAGGAATGCTCATAGCAAGACAATGACTAATATTCCTTAGATAATTTTTTATGGGACGATAAAATTTTAGGCGAATCGGGTCTGGTTGCCCGGACCCATGCAGATGGCATGTGCTATAGCACATGAACATCTGAAAATTGGGTAGAATTCAAATTTTGTTGGCCTAAAATGCCAAAAAATGAGTAAACGATGACTAATATTTCTTAGGTCATTTTTGATTGGCCGACAAAACTTTAGGTGATTCGGGTTTGATCGCCCGAATTCATGTAGATGGCATGAGCTATAACATACGAAAATCTAGGAATCATGCGAAATTTAAAATTTATGGCCCTAAACACCGAAAAATGAGGAACGGTTATGGCGAGGCGAAGACTAATGTTCCTTAGGTCATTTTTTATAGGCCGATTGTTTATAGGCGATACAGGTCCAGTCTCCCGGATCCATGTAGATGGTGCGATTACATAGCACACGATATGGAGTCTTTATATCCGAAACACATGAACGATCTGTCTAGAAAGTCATTCAAAACTTGATCGAAAAACCAGCGTTTATTGAAGAAGCTATAGAGTCGATTACTAATAGTACTAGTTTGAAAGACTCGTTGGAATTGATCCGCTACGGGATTAACATTATACGCAACATAAGCACATGAAGTACTGAACAGAATAGGTATTAGTTTGGTAATGGTTGGAGCAGCAAACTCAGATTCGGCAAGAATCTCATTTTTTTGGTAGTACAAAGGGGGAATTGGCCCAAAAATTGGACGGGGGTCAAGACGCTGTCGGGCGCCGGCGGCTGACTCAAGTGCCCCCCGAACCGTGCGAAATGGTCGCCTATTACACGGCTCACTAACTCTGCCTGGGGTGTATCGGCCGAATTCCAATATGTTGGCGCTAATATGCCAAAAAATGAGGAACGTTCATGCATAAGTCATGACTATTGTTCAATAGCTAATTTTTATGGCCCCGCAAAAATATAGGTTATTCGAATCCGGTAGTTGTATTCATGCGAATGGCGTGGACTACACCACACAAAAATTTGAAAATCGACCCGAATCCTATTCTTTGGCCCTAAAATAAAAAACATTGAGGAACATTGTTCATTTCGTCATTTTTCTTGGTCCCGCAAAATTTTAGGCGATTCGAATCCAATAGTCCAGATTCATGCATATGGCGTGGACTATAGTATATGAAAAATTAGAAATCTGCCCGAATTCCAATCATTATTTGAAATATAGCATTTTCCCACGGATATTTCACACGGATAAATTATTAGTGGCAATTCCCACCAAACCAGTAATGTTTCCCATTGTCTATCCGTGGGAGTATTTTGGCGCAAACATGCGTGCAATTTACTTCCCTCTGATTCTGTGGGATAAGTTATTAAAAAAATAATTATATAAAACTAAAAAAAAATCCGAGGGAAAACAATGGGAAAAATATAAAAAAAAAATGTTTTAAATGTTAAAATATTTCGCGCAAACAAAAAATTTTGAACTTTGAATTTTTATGCTTTTGAAAAGATTTTCCCACAGAGTTCCCACGCATGTAGAGGTGGGAAAGTTATTTTGTTATTCACTACTCCTTAACCAACTTTTCTTAAGAATTAATAAGTTCCCTTTAAATGAATTAGCAAAACTCAAAAGGACAAAGTCTAGGTTTCAATTCAAATATTATTAGATTAAAAGTTAAATATTTGTAGGGGTGTGCATTCGAATCGGTTTATCGATAAATCGAATCGATTATTTGTTATCGGTTCATCGATAAACGAAATCGAAAAAATCGAAACCTTATTGAAACGATAACGATAAGCATATGTACAAATCGATAATCGATAACTAATTATCGTTAAGGGTAAAAATCGAATCGATAAATCGAATGCACACCCCTAATTATTTCATCTACCACATTTAAAGCTCAAGGGAATGAAGTTCAAATTAATGGAAAATAGAATTAGCAGTGATGATGTATTTTTATTTTTTTTAATAACGTACGAGTGTTGGTGGCATATATTTCATCATTTACTTTAGTATCGTTGCATGTGTCTGTTGACACAATTTTTATATTATAGACAATGTTCATCATATTTTAGCTTCTTTCTGTCCATATTAGTTAGGTGTGTTTATAGCGATATACTTTCCGTGGAATCCCACAAATTTTCTTATAAGTGTAATCGATAACCCAATCGATAAGCCCCAAAAATTTAATAAATCGAAATCGAAAAAATCGAAACATTATTGAAACGATAACGATAAGCATATGTACAAATCGATATTCAATAAGTAATTATCAATAATAGTCAAAATCGAATGTACACCCCTAAATATTTGGTTTGCTCATATTTGAACTATCATAAGGAAATATAGTTTTCTCTCACTATGTCGTCTCTCCGCCTCTATCGTCGCCGAGAACAGTTTTCACCTGGAGCACACTCCGATTCCTTCTCAGTTAACTCTCTCTCTCTCTTGCTCCCCCCCTTCTCACCCTCTCCTTTTCGATTTTGAATTTTCAAAAATTAGGGATTTTCTGGTATTTCAAACCCTAGGTTTGAAAAAATTATTGTTGTTAAACCTACGTCTTTTATGTCTTATAGAGCACAATTTATGAATTTTCTGTAAAATTTAGGCATTTTATATCGCAATTTAGGGATTTAGGGACATAAACCTAAGTCTTTTGGATCCTCCTTGTATTGGTAAATATTAGATCATTCGTGGGCGAATAGGGGATCAACCCCATCACGACTAATCTGTGGTAAATAGTCAACACAGCTGACTTCTGATTTATGATAGCTGTCTCTAAAATAAATGAAGGGACATCTCCATAACCAAACCCTAGGCCTAGTCGTGATGGGCAAGAAGAGCTTAAGACTATAAATACTAAAAAAGAAAACCTCGGGGGGGGGGGGTTCTTCTTCGACACAACTCTAATTGCACCAGAGACAAAAAAAGCTATACTCCACAAGTAGAACAATAAACAAGATCAATGTAAAATCCTGAACCTCTTCAAGGAGAGACAAGATCAATGTTAGATACTGAACCTCTTTAAGAAGAGGCAAGTCAAACTACTCCGATGAAGAATTCTGAATATCCTAGAGATAGAAATTTATACTCCTCAAGGGGAGTAAGAAACAAGATACATGTAAGATCACGAACCTCTTCAAGTAGAGGCAGGTCAAGTTATATTGATGAATCAAATCCCGCTTACATCGTCCCAAAATTGATTATTTCTATGTCTCAAGTTTATCTTTAAATTCAGTGATTAATTATGATTGGCTATGATATACTTCTTGAATGATTTCCATTGATTTCTTGGAAAGTATTCATTAATTTTTCACCAAAACAATTTGGCGTCGTCTGTGGGAATTTCCTAGAGAAATCGCATAGTTTCTCCTTGGAGTCGAAGCTAAAGGAACAATCCAACTCAAACAAACCGAAGGAAGCATATCGACCGCTTGATACTCGAATGCTTCAACGGAAACTGATATCCAAAAATGACCGGACAAGAAGAAGAAGCTTCCTCTCTTTCCCTCAAAGCAAAGATATGAGGCATTTCCTTCACCCCTAACGCGGCGTCTGGCTGGAAACTGGCACAAGGCTGTATCAAGCTAGAACCAGAACTCAGACTCAGTTTATGTTCCTTCGCCATCAAAATATAGTAGGTTTGACCTTAGTCGAACAGGGACTCAGGCTATGTGCCTTCGCCATCAAAATATAGCAGGCTCGACCTTAGTCGAACCGGGACTCAGCCTATGTGCCTTCGCCGTCAAAATATAGCAGGTTTGACCTTAGTCGAACCGGGACTCAGGCTATGAGCCTTCGCCATCAAAATATAGCAGATTCAACCTATGCAAATCGGGACTCAAGCTACATGCCTTTGCCATCAAAATATAACAGGTTCGACCTTAGTCAAACTAGGACTCAAGCTTTATTCATTCGCCATCAAAATATAGCAGGCTCGACCTTAGTCGAACTAGGACTCATGCTACTGTCACACCTCCTTTTTATGCACCCTACCCCGGAGGATAAAGACGAAGAAGTTTTTCCATTTAAAGTGATAATATTCGAAATGGGACTATTTGTTTATTTCAGAGTCGCCACTTGGAATAAATTATGGTGTCCCAAGTCACCAATTTATTTAAATCCCAATTCGAGGAAAGTTTTGACTTTCCGAATGAAGTCTACGAACCAGAAATTATAAGTAAGGAATTCTATTGACCCGAGGGAAGGTGTTAGGCACCCCTGGATCCCGTGGTTCTAGAATAGTCACTATATTGTTGTATTTGATTTTATATGATTTCCAAATATGTTCTAGCCTATGTGCCTTTTGTTATTAAATCGCTTTCATTATTTTTTATTCAAATAAGAATTGCAACGTCATGAAAATGCATTTTGAACCAAGTCGCACCAGTGCACCCGTGGTTGTCAACGCATTCCGACTCCGTTGAGATTTGGATTTGGGTCACATAAATGTGCACCCGAGTTTAGGAAGGTAATATTATTAAAAATGCACCTAAAGCAACTTTGCGTTATCACTTTGCAAGGGCCATAAAATTTGCTAAATGGCACGCCGCAGAATCTAAGGAACAATTCTGAATTAAATAAATGAAGGCCATGCAATCGTTATTTTTGTTTGGCACGACACCTCAAAAATACTCCACTTAAAGGTTTATATACTAATTTAGGAGGGCCATAATAATAATATCTACTATGGCTCAAATCCTTTTTACTTATGCTAATTAATTAATATTGCGTACATTAGACCCTTGTGGTCCGGCCCTTCCTCGGACCTCGCGCATAGCGGGAGATTAGTGCACCGGGTGATTCATGTCCAAGCAACGGTCGTAGTCAATATAACTTGGTTTAATAAGTCCAAGATCGATCCCACAGAGAATTAACCTACCAATTGCAACTATCACAACCCCAAAAGTACTTCCGAATCAAGTTCCCAAACTTTGAATATATATTTATGTGATTTTCGACTATCTACTTAGCAATAATTAAGAATGCTTGAAAGAAAGAATTGAATATAGAGTAAAAAGAATATTATGAGAAAGACTAAGGTATTGATTTCCCCTATTGATGGAATCCCTTATCGTTATGCTCATAAAAATTGTTAATATATTCTATAAATCATGAACGCTATGTGTATCGTAACCCTCTCCCGAGCAATTACAATAATTTACTAGTGCACTCTCCCGAGCTACCCTAGCTAGCTTTAATTTGAATAGTTCACTTAAGATTGCACCTAAGACTTCGTTATTCCTAACCCCGTCTTTACGCCTAAAGTTATAAATTCCTCTAATAACCTAAGTGTGGTGTTGTTCACCAATAAACCTAAATATGCACTCTTTTCCAAGTTATGCACACTAAATAGGCACCGCTAATTGGGACGTCTACCAATTAACTACAATAAGAATGAAGTTGAACAACTAGAAATCTAAGTCACAATTTGTAATCACATAAACGATAAGTTCATCTATCAATAGGTTCCATCAAAACCTTAGAATAGAATTTAGCTACTCATGCTTGAAGAAACAAAAATAATAATTGAAATCATAAATAATTACTTGATATAAAATAAAAAAAAGAGTTTGAGAGGAATCTCTCCTACTAAAAACCTTGAAAAGTATTGAATAATAGATTACATGCCTCTACGGGGCAAACTAGGAGTTTATGTAGAGGTTTTAGGGCTTAAAAACTAAGTTTGAGTCCAATTGGGATTGCTGTCGCGGAGCCTTCCGCGGTTCGTTCGCGGCCGCGAGCAGACCGCGAAACGTCAAACTTCAGAGGCCTCCTTTTTTCGCGGTTCAACCGCGGCCGCGAGTGAACCGCGGATGAACATGACTTCTGATTCTTCACTGCTACTTCCAGACCTCTTCACTTTAGCTCTTCTTTTGGCCTTTTCATCAACCTAGGACTCCAAAATAGCTCTTTATGGCATCCAATGTATCACATGTACCTGTAAAACACAGTCGAACACTAATCAAAGAATTTTGTCCTCATAAACAACATTAATTCCATAACAAAGTGTGATTATTTAGGGTACAATTATAGTCAAATTCACCTATTATCAATACCCCACACTTAAACCTTTGCTCGTCCTCGAGCAATCTTTAATCACACTTTAGGCCAATTAACAAAAATTTGTCTCCCCCAAATTATGTCACAAAAGCTATTATACATGAACAACCTAAGATATGCATGATCTTTACTTAACCGTAAACTCTCATGCCAGCACATTATTACTTACTCTACTTATTACCAAAAACTTGCAAATTTACCTTTGTCCTCTTGAATTACATGCCCTTACCAAATTTATTGAGAGAAGTTCCCACACATTAACAATTCAAAAACATGGAACTTATAAATATCGAAAAAATTCACTCACTCTCAACAAAGAACATTCATATGCATACAGACACACCATAGGCTTGCCCCTAGTGTAATACTCCACTAATCGAGTTATTCAATCATAGATCAAGAGGTCTTTAAGGGTTGTAATGATGGCTACGGGACGGGTAGGATACTTTTGGGTTATAGTGACTAACCTCCCTAAGCGCTTTTCTTTTCCTTTTTTTACAACTTCCATGTTCGTTTTCTTCCTTATGTCTCCCCTAAACATTCCTTCACCTTTAATTGCTTTTAATCCCCACTTCTCTTTTGTTGGTGTAACTGGCGTTTCTAATTTTCATGTATACATTGATATAGCTCTTTTTCTCAAAATATCTTTTTCTTTTCATTTTTTTTCTCATTACTTTGCAATACATTTACATTATTTTGGCCAGTTCACTATTTTCTACCATTCATTCTTGATTTTCCTTTTTCAATTTCCCTTCACCCCACACTTAAACTTTTGCATATTCATTACAATACAAGTGCTTCTAGGAGGTAAAGTAGAACTCATATAATAATTTGAAGAACATTCAAGGGTTATCAAAGAATAGGCTTTAAGCTCTCAAAGGGGTTAACTAAGATATAATGTACGGGTGAATTCATGTCTATTGATATATGGGGTTACACAAAGAAATGCCTCTATCCTTTCTACAACCGAACAACTTCTATTTCGCTTTGCAAACACACAGGGCAAGTTCTAGGCATCATGTACAACATACAATGTAAGTAAAAACCTCACACGCACATGGCATGCAACTCATTTGGAATCCGGTTTATCTACAAAGTCCTATCAATGTTCAAGCTAGCATTATTGTGCAATTTAAGGCATATTGAGATTTTACAATCAAGCTTAGAAGATACATTCTCAAGTTCAATTTACGCTTTTGCTAATGTGCATATTCGGGTTTAAATGTTGCCCTTTTTACCTCTAATCCTAATAAAAGAAAGAATGAAAAGAAAAAAAATATACCTAACCAGGTTCAAATAAAAACCCTTGGAAAAGAACCGTGGTCAAAAGAAAAACCAAGGGTGAGATGATACACTACTTAGAAAAAGAAAATAAAAGAAAGAAAAATTCCTATGTGGACTACTTCCCTCAAGAGTACTTGTCCTAAATAGTCCGTCATCAGGAAGAGTCCTCTACTCATATTTTTGGATTTTTAAAATTTTTTTGATTTTTTTGTATTTTTATTATTTTATATTACTTACTACACTAATATATACATTATGTATAAGATAAGTTTCCCACCCACACTTAAAAATATGTCATGTCCCCATGGCATAAATAAAAATTAAAGCACAAGAGGGGCAAGAAAACTTACCTGTGACTCACTCGGAGTCGGAGACGGTGGTTGGGTCGACATGGCATGCTCTCCCAAGTGCTCTGAACCATGCCTCAAACCTGTTCTCTGACCGGGCTTGCCTAGTGGACATGGCATCTAGCCGTGTGTGTAGGCCATCTACGGAAGTGCGCAGAGCAGCAACCTCCTACTCCATTGACCTCAACATAGGTCGTGTGGACTCGGATCTAGACATGCTTGCTCCACGAGGAGCAGACCTGGAAGGTCCGGCTGAATCCGTGGAGTGCCTAGCCCAGGAAACCGGTACAGGATTGTCCTCCTCATCTAAGTCAATAGGGGTTGTGTCTCGTCCAACCCGGATAGTAGCAGCTCTAAATGGAGCTCTTGGTAGTAGCTCACCGTCAGCATCAGTAACTGGGGTGTGGTTGAGGAGACACAACGTAATGACAAGAGATGGGTAATAAAAACCCTTGGCAGTGAGGGATCCCCTCAATACCATCTCGTCACTAATGACTCGTGCAATATCAACATCCCGATGTGTTACAAAACACCAAGTCAAAGCAACCCTATTAAAGTTAACATCTGTGGTGTTACTTGAGGGCAAAATACGGTTGCAAATTATGGAGAACCAACATTTGGCAGTGTGTGTAAAACAGTTAGAGTGCAGAGTTTGACTTCTAATCCATACTGGTATGCCATCTATACATAAGGCCTCTATTAGCATGTCCCATGTGACACTGGGCCTATCATGGTACTAATCAACATCACTAGTGTGCAATGGCAGGCGAAGTACCCGCTGAATAGTAGGAATATGAGCATTGACCCGCTTACCTCTGACGAAAACTTCTCTGACCATAGCATAAGAAGCATTGGCGTAGAATTCTCGAACAAGCATCTTGTTCACCTTAAGAGATGAGTCAAAGAGGAAATCCATCTCGCGCCTTCGAATCTCATCATAAATTTCCGGCTTCTCCGAGCGGATAGCTATCCTGTCAACTTCTACCTCTTCGAGCCACTTCTTGTTTGCTTTAATGTGGAATGCATTTTTGGCTCCTTCATCAGCAAACCTAGACTCGTCATAAGTCGGTTGTCTGGATGAACTAGCACCATGTCGTGCTCTCTTTGGGGCCATGATCCTGCACAATTAAGATAGCCAAAAAGTTTGTAAACCGTTAGTCATTGGAAGGCTACTCAGACTTCGCCATCCTTGAAAACTCACAATTGACCATTCTTTTTGTGCAATTCCCTCATACTCCTATATTAAGATTCTTTATCTAACTATTTTACACATGCCTATTTGAGCACCCCACACTTAGTTCTTTGAACACTTCTAATATTACCCCATTGACTTAATCCATCCCCAATAAAATACTCAATAACCAATTCTTGAGTTGGGCATTATGTCTCCTAAACTTCATTAATCCATTATGATCAAGGATAATGTGCCCAACTTGGCTAACCAATCCACATATATGGTTAAAATACTATTGGGTCTCCAAATCATAAAATTAACATCATAAACACAATTGAAGACCCAACAACCCATTCTTTACCAAACATCAATCATATAACAAGGTTCCTTAGAAGAAATTCATGGAAAAATTAAATGTACAACAAGAAACCAAGCAATATTCATGAATTTACCCTAAACTAACATTAACTAATTACTTCTACAAAATAAACAATCAAAAACTAAAAAGAGAAACAAAATAAAAGAGAAAAAGTAGAAAAACTTACAAGTTATAGCAATGGAGAAGTAAGGTGGAAGAAGGGGATGATTTGGAGAAGAAGGGGTTGGGGATTTGTAGAGAGAAGGGAGAGGATTTGAAGTTAGAGAGAGAGAGTTTTTGAGAGGGGGGGGGGGGGCTGAATGGTGTTGTGGGAAAGAGGGGAGTGCTTTTAGGGTTTTAAAGGGGGGAGGGAAAAGAAAAATAAAAAAAATAGTAATTTGCACCGACCGCGGAACTGACCGCGACTGTTCGCGGTTCGTTCGCGGCTGCGGATGGACCGCGAACAGTCGAGATTCAGAGAGGTCATTTTTTCGCGGTTGGTTGGCGGCCGCGAATGGACCGCGAACAGAGAAAGTTCAGAGAGGGCATTTTTTCGTGGTTCATTCGCGGTCGCGGATGGACCGCGGACAGTGCTCCTCTCTGAAAAAAAATTCTCGACTGTTCAGCAAAAATTTGTGTTTTTATTATATTCCTTTATTACTTACTACTAAGATAAGATTACTTACAACATGTTCGTGGGTTGCTGTAAGGCCCCGTAAAATTTTTGTGCCTGAAACCTAGTAGTTGTGGTGCCATGGTCCGAATAATATGTTAGGAATGTGTAGAACTCTTCGCGGCGAGCTAGCTCGCCGCGGTTCGGACCCTTGGTAGTGATTTAAGTAGCTCGCCGCGGTTCGGACCCTTGGTAGTGATTTAAGTTTCAAAAATGTAAAGAGTCAATTTTTTCAGAAAAGTGTTATTTTTGCGGTCAAGAATGCGACCGCAGATCTGCTATGCGGACCGCATTCTTGCCGCAGAGCTTACCAGAAGGTTTCCCAAAATCATGTTGAAAATGCGGTCGATATGCGATCGCATAATGAATCTGCGGTGCACTTTGCGACCGCGGATCAAGAATGTGGACCGCATTCTGGTCGCATTCCTTAACAGAACTTGTGTAAATTTGGGGCAATTCTGCGGTCACTATGCGGACCGCATGTTGATTCTGCGAGCGCAGATGCGACCGCAGAATTGACCCGGCCCAGTAATTTTATAAAATCCAACCCGACCTCTTCTTTAATATAACGCCTTTCTCCTTCATTTTATCATATCGTCTTACTAAAATTAGAGAGAGAAGAGAGGGGTTTTAGAGAGAGAAGTTATGCATCTTCAAAGATTGTTCCAACCATTAAGTCCAAAGGATTCTAGGGCTAAGATTCAACTTCCCCAAATCATTTCAAGGTAAAAACCCTAGCTATTTTCTCTAATTTTCAGTTTTAAATTGGGTAAAGAGAGGTTTGCATATAATAGCTTTTGAAAATGGAATTTCACACTCATGCATGATTATTGAACTTGATTTCTAGTAAAAGAAGTGAGTAGAAGTAAGAGTCTTCAAGAACAAGGTTGGCAAGAGTAGGATATCTTGGGTAAGCATAAAGTAGGAATTTAAAGGAAGAAAACTCGATATCAAGTATGTATGGCTAATTTTGATTCTTGTAAAATCGCCCAAATGTGTGCGAATGGTTTTGGCATGTGTTAATTTGAGAAATTGTATGTAACTCTTTGATTTCTTTGTTGGGCAATCGATTGATGTTGAACTACGTGTGGTGTGGTATGAAATATGAATTGAAAGATAAAAAGGGAACCGAAATTGGTAAAGAATTGGGAACAACCATTGTGATGGCTTATTGTGGAAGGAATTTGGAACACTTGAGTTGTGGTAAATTGTTGAACATGCTTATGTGGGCACTCTTGAATGTGGAAACATGATGACTTGGTTGTGAATTAAATTTGAAAAGTATTTGAGAACATGAATCGAATTGTAAGTTGCTTATTTGAACTTGTTGTAATTGTGTGTTGTACCTTATCTGCTGTTTGTGATTGTTGTGTTTGAAAACTGTACGGTGGGATCGGGTTGCGCGCCGCAACATGAAGAAATAAGGTGTGGGTTGGGGTGATAAGGGTGGCCGAGGTAATAAGGGTGGACGAGGTAATAAGGATGGAAAGCGATCGAAATCGAAAATGAAATTGATACAAAATCATTGATATGAAATTGTGAAAGGAGACAACAGGAGAGTTTGCAACCTGGGGGGCATTGATTGCCCCTATGTTTGACTACTTGCAATTTATGTGGTTGATTGGTTGTTGATCTATTTGTTGACCTTAAACGTGCTTGTGTTGAGGTTTATCTGAAATGAGTAAAAGGTGGGAAATATGGTTAGTTAGCTTAATTGATTTCTTGATGTAATCTATTGGCTGTCTTGTTATCGTGATCCTTGTTTAACGGCTTGAGTTTACTTGGGACAAAGTTTGTCCATACATACCAGTACAATTCAAGTGTACTGACGTCCCTTTTGCTGGGGACGCTACATTCGTGTTATGATTGTAGGTGGATCCGTAGCAGGCACTTCAACTCATCGGCAGTAGTATCCTTCATCCTCCACTGCCCGTTTTGGTGAGCCCCTTTCTTCCTCGGGGCCCTATGGGGTTCACTCCACTTTTGTTTAGATTCCATTTTGGTTTTGTAAGGTATAGCTGGAGGCTTGTTGCCGGCAAGTATTGTATTCCCTTTTGTATCCTAGAGGCTCTGTAGACATGTAAACTGTGGGATTGTGGCCTATGTATACGTATGTCGGACGTTGTAAGTTGTAAATTGTGAACTTTCTAGTAAATCAATCGCACGGTTATGTTTATGCATTGTGAAATCAGTCATTATAGGTAAGATATTTGGTTCATAAGAAATAATCAACACGGGGGTAATGCGTGGGATAGAAAGGTACCCAGGTCCGCTTGACTGGGGCTACTCGGTCAGGCGCCGATCATGTCCCTCAATTTTGGGGCGTGACAGTTGCCTCCCACGTAGCGCCTGATTTAACGTCGCGGTAAGACTCAACTTAGCGCATTTTACGGCTCGCTAGACCTTTGAGGTTCATCCAACCACAATTCTACCTTGTCCTCCATGTCATCCAGGCCTATGTAAGGTTTCAACCTCTGTCTGTTTACCTTGAATGTACGTGATCCATCCATAGTTTGAATTTCCACAGCTCCTGACTCAAATGCCTCAATTACCTTGAAGGGTCCTGACCACCTTGATTTCAATTTACCTGGGAACAGTCGTAATCTTGAATTGTATAATAGTACTTTGTCCCCGTTTTTGAAGGTACGCTCGACGATATTTTGATCATGGATCCGCTTCATCCTCTCTTTATACAATCTTGTATTTTCAAATGCTAGATACCGAAATTCTTCTAACTCATGCAATGCAGTCAACCTTGCTTTACCTGCTTCATCCAAGTTGAGATTCAATTGTTTCAGTGCCCACCACGCTTTATGCCCTAATTCAACCGGTAAGTGACAAGCTTTTCCGAACACCAATTTGTAAGGAGACATGCCAATGGTTGTTTTGAATACTGTTCTATATGCCCATAGTGCATCATCAAGCTTCCTGGACCAGTCGGTTCTTGTGGCGTTCACTGTTTTAGTCAGTACACTTTTTATCTCCCTGTTGGAGACCTCAACTTGTCCGCTAGTTTGCGGGTGATATGGAGTGGCCACACGGTGTTTAACATCATACTTGGCCAATAATTTCTCAAAAGCTCGGTTGCAAAGTGTGTGCCCCCGTCACTAATGATAGCCCTTGGAGTCCCGAAAACCGGGTGAAAATATTCTTCTTCAAAAATCCCACTACCACCTTAGCATCATTGGTGGGTAGTGCTGCAGCTTCCACCCATTTGGACACGTAGTCAACTGCAACAAGTTTGTACTTATTGCCATATGAGCTAATAAATGGCCCCATGAAATCTATTCCCCAGACATCGAACACTTCCACTTGCTGGATTGGATTCATTGGCATCTCATGACCTCGGGAGATGTTCCCGGTGCGTTGACATTTGTTGCAACCTTTCACCCACAAGTGTGCATCCTTAAACACCGTCGGCCAATAGAAACCGGCCTCGAGTATTTTGGCAGTTGTACGTATTCCTCCAAAGTGACCGCCATATGTTGAAGCGTGACATGCCTACAAAACAGAAGATTGTTCTATCTCGGGGACGCATCTCCGGATCATGTTATCAAGGCATATCCTAAACAAATATGGTTCATCCTAATAATAATACTGACTTTTACGAAAAAATCTTTTCCTCTGGACCGATGATAGGTCATGAGGAACAATGCCACAGGCTAGATAATTGGCATAGTCAGTATACCATGGAGCTTCCAGGAGAGTGGTGGTGAGCAATTGCTCATCTGGAAAGGTTTCCGGAATTTCCCCACTCTCTTTGACAAGTTCAGCTCCTTCAAGTCTTGACAAATGGTTAGCTACTTGATTTTCAGTACCTTTTCTATCTCTGATTTCGAGGTCGAACTCTTGGAGAAGCAACACCCAAAGAATTAGGCATGGCTTAGAGTCATTTTTATCTATTAAATATCTTAAAGCTGCATGGTCTGTGTATACGATTACCTTTGATCCTATGAGATAGGACCGGAATTCGTCGAATGCAAACACGACTGCTAGCATCTCCTTTTTCGTCACTGTGTAGTTTTGCTGTGCTCCACTCAGAGTTCTACTTGCATAGTATATTGGATGCATCAGCTTATCTTTCCTTTGGCCCAGCACTGCCCCCACTGCATAATCACTTGCATCACATATTAACTCGAACGGTTGCTCCCAGTCTGGGGCAATGATGATGGGTGCTGTGACCAGCCTCTTTTTCAGTTCCTCAAAAGAATTCCTGAATTCATCAGTAAAAACAAAAGGGTGATCTTTTTCATTCAACTTACAAAGAGGGTTTGCTATTTTGGATAAGTCTTTAATGAACCTCTGGTAAAAACCGGCGTGACCAAGAAAGCTTCTTATGGCCTTGACGGATGTTGGTGGAGGCAACTTTGCAATGACATCAACTTTAGCACGATCTACCTCAATGCCTTTGCTTGAAACCCGGTGCCCCAGTACTATACCTTCTTGTACCATAAAATGGCACTTCTCCCAGTTTAGCACTAAGTTTGTTTCCATGCACCGTTTTAGCACTCTAGTCAGATTGGCAAGGCATTCATCGAATGAATTCCCTACCACCGAGAAATCATCCATGAACACTTCCATAATGTCTTCCACCATGTCGGTGAAAATAGCCATCATGCACCTTTGGAAAGTGGCAGGTGCATTGCATTTCAACGGTTCTTGTTGAAATCAATTCATTGTTGTCGTTTTTCACTACCGTCATGCCTCCTTTCTTGGGAACACATTGGACCGGACTAACCCAGCTGCTGTCTGATATTGGAAAGATGATTCCCACATCTAGCCACATTATTACTTCATTCTTCACCACTTCCTTCATGTTGGGGTTCAGCCCCCTTTGATGTTCTCTGCAAGGTTTGTGTCCATCTTCCAGGAGAATTTTATGCATACAATAGGCTGGGATGATCCCCTTTATGTCTGCCATGGTCCACCCGATGGCAGTCTTGCATTCCTTGAGTACCTGTATAAGCTTTTGGGCCTGCACATCTAACAAACTAGATGAGATAATAACAGGTAACGTGGAGTTAGGACCTAGATACTCATACCTGAGATGTGATGGTAGTGGTTTAAGTTCAAGCTTTGGTGGCTCTTCTATGGATGGTTTTGCTGGTGGGCTTTCTCTTTTCTCTAGGTGCAGGGGTTCGAATTCGATCTATCGCTTCCACAATCCCTTGCCTTCCAGAGATAATACCCATTCGGCCAAACATTCACCGTTTACCTCATCTATGTTCATCAGGCATGCTTGAAGTGGATCTTCAATGGTCAATTCTACATCGTCGGTCTCCACTATCACATCAACCACATCAATTAGAGAGCAATTTGCGAACTCACTAGGACGCCTCATGGATTTTTGCACATTGAAGATGATCTCCTCATCATTCAATCTCATCTTGAGTTCCCCAGTTTCACAATCAATTATGGCTCTCCCGGTGGCTAGGAATGGTCTTCCCGGGATTATGGGAATTTCTTCGTCGACCTTGCAATCAAGAATAACAAAATCGGCGGGAAACACGAACTTCCCAACCTGGATTAGCACATCATCTATAATACGAAATGGACGCTTAACCGTCCTGTCAGCAAGCTGTAAAAGCATAGAGGTGGGTCTGGCTCTCCCAATACCTAACCTCTTGTAGACAACTAAGGGCATGAGATTAATGCTTGCCCCCAAATCACATAAGGCCTTAGTAAAGGCATAATTCCCTATAGTGCATGGGATTGTGAAACTACCTGGATCAGATAGCTTCTCAGCAATGGGTCTAGAGACCACTGCACTACAAGTCTGTGTAAGTGTAACTGTGGCCAAGTCTTGGAATTCAAATTTCCGCGACATCAAATCCTTCATCATCTTAGCATAACCAGGCATTTCTTTTAAAGCTTCAATTAATGGAATGTTTACCTGGATTTGCTTGAGCATGTCGAAGAACTTTTTGTATTGTTCCTCTTTTTGGTGTTTGGCCAACCTTTTGGGGAATGGTGGTGGAGGCCTCTTCTTCTCGGTGACTTGGGATTTATCTTTGTCTATCGCTTTCTCATCAATCTATTGCTCTACCTTTTTAGCTACTTTCTCCGTTCCCTATTGTGCTTCTTTATTTTCAACAACTGGCTGGACTGTGACTTTTGTCAACCCTGTGGATTCATCCAGTTCAATGGGCAATGGGGTAGGTGTCTCAGCCTGTCTATCAATTTTCTCACTTTCATTCTCAGCATCAAGATCTCTACCGCTTCTCAGAGCCACTGCCATCATCTGCTTTGGGATTTGGTCCTTTGGGTTTGTTTGTGTATCTGCAGGCAATGTCCGTTCAGGACGATTGTTAAGTGACATAGCAATCTGACCCATCTGCACTTCCATATTTTTGATCGCTGCATCATGTGCATCTATTCTTTCATTGGTTTTGGCATTTGACCCAATTACCTGCTGCATCATAGCTTCCAACATTGCAAACCCATCATCTTGTCTACCCCCATGTGGTGGTGGAGATGGATGGTATCCCTGTTGCTGATTTCCGAAATTCTGAGGTCTAGGATATGGAGCCATGTTGTGTGGTGGCCTCATACCTGCTGCATTAAATTGTGGATGTGGAGGTCTATACTGCATTGGAGCCTGTTGGCCCCAGTTTTGATTACCTTGTCGCTGTCCTCCATAGTTAGCCATATAGTTCATATCCTCATGCTGATGATGATGTTCTTGGTCTGCAGCCCATGTATTACCTATGGGTTGGCTAATGCAAGATGTGCATAAACCACCATTGGTAGTATCTACAATGTGAACTTGCTGCTTAACCCCTGATTCTTCCATCTTCTTTGTCAGGATGCTCATTTGTGTCAATAAAGTTTCCACGTTCTCCTCAAGAGTGTTGGATGGATCCAGAGGTACAGAGTGTACTACTAGTGTGATAGGAGCATTCCTGGACGTCCACCCGGAATTTTGAGCCATCTTGTCTGGCAAATTTTGGCCCTCTCTCCAAGTCTTGCTTAGAAAAGCCCCACCTGCTGAGGCATCTACAATATTCTTCATACTGTCTGAAAGTCCCATGTAGAACCTTTGACCCAACATCTGCTCAGGGATCCTATGATGAGGACACATAACAAGCATACCCTTGAATCTACCCCAAGTTTCATGTAGTGTTTCCAGTGGTTTCTGCTTGAAGCTCACAATCTCATCAATTTGTTGAGTTGTTTTGTTGGGGGTGGATGAAACTTGTTGTGGAATTGTTTGACTAACTCATCCCAAGTTGCAATGGAGTTTATTGGGAGTGAGTTTAGCCATATTTGTGCTTACTCCTATAACTGAGAACGGAAAGAGTAATAATCTGATAGCTTTCGGAGTTACATTCGGTTGCCTTTGTGTTTTGCATATTGATAGAAAGTTCTTGAGGTGCTGCTGTGGATCTTCAACCTGAGACCCAGAGAATAATCCCTTGTTTTGCAACAAGTGAAGCATGTTGTTAGTAATCTGGAAAGACTCAGCTTGAATTGCTGGCACAACGATGGCAGTTGCCAAATTATCCGCTGTGGGTTGTGCCCGGTCGAACAATGCACCTTCTTGTGCCTCCTGTGCCTCTTGCATATTTAGCTCGGCTTGCTGGTTTTGAGCGTTTATGTCACCCATGTCGAAGTCTAGTTTGATTGGTTGTTGAGATTGTTGAATTTTTTTGATGGCTTTGTTACGCGCCCGGAAGGTTTGCTCGGGGTCCTGAGAGTCCTTCAATTAGTTCTCCAGTCCTTGCAGATTTTCTAGGCATGCACCCGAATACCCAAATCAACAAACGTCAAAATATTCAATGTAGAGTGTAGAAAGAACCTGAATACACAAGAATCTTGAAGTTCTGTCAATGGCAATTGACAATTCCGTTAATTCCCCAGCAACGGCGCCAAAATTGATTTACGTCCAAGCAACGGTCGTAGTCAATATAACTTGGTTTAATAAATCCAAGATCGATCCCACAGAGAATTAACCTACCTATTGCAACTATCACAATCCCAAAAGTACTTCGGAATCAAGTTCCCAAACTTTGAATATATATTTATGTGATTTTCGACTATCTACTTAGCAATAATTAAGAATGCTTGAAAGAAAGAATTAGTTATAGGGTAAAAAGAATATTATGAGAAAGACTAAGGTATTGATTTCCCCTATTGATGGATTCCCTTATCGTTATGCTCATACAAATTGTTAATATATTCTATCAATCATGAACGCTATGTGTATCGTAACCCTCTCCCGAGCAATTACAATAATTTACTAGTGCACTCTCTCGAGCTACCCTAGCTAGCTTTAATTTGAATAGTTCACTTAAGATTGCACCCAAGACTTCGTTATTCCTAACTCCGTCTTTACGCCTAAAGTTATAGATTCCTCTAATAACCTAGGTGTGGTGTTGTTCAACAATAAACCTAAATATGCACTCTTTTCCAAGTTATGCACACTAAATAGGCACCGCTAATTGGGACGTCTACCAATTAACTACAATAAGAATGAAGTTCAACAACAAGAAATCTAAGTTACAATTTGTAATCACATAAACGATAAGTTCATCTATTAATAGGTTCCATCAAAACCTTAGAATAGAATTTAGCTACTCATGCTTGAAGAAACAAAAATAATAATTGAAATCATAAAGAATTACTTGATATAAAATAAAAGAAAGAGTTTGAGAGGAATCTCTCCTACTAAAAACCTTGCAAAAGTATTGAATAATAGATTACATGCCTCTATGGGGCAAACTAGGAGTTTATATAGAGGTTTTAGGGCTTAAAAACTAAGTTTGAGTCCAATTGGGATTGCTACCGCGGAGCCTTCTGCGGTTCGTTCGCGGCCGCGAGCGGACCGCGGCCAGTCAAACTTCAGAGGCCTTCTTTTTTCGCGGTTCATCCGCGGCCGCGAGTGAACCGCGGATGAACAGGACTTCTGATTCTTCACTGCTGCTTCCAGACCTCTTCACTTTAGCTCTTCTTTTGGCCTTTTCATCAACCTAGTACTCCAAAATAGCTCTTTATGGCATCCAATATATCACATGTACCTGTAAAACACAATCGAACACTAATCAAAGCATTTTGTCCTCATAAACAACATTAATTCCATAACAAAGTGTGATTATTTAGGGTACAATTATAGTCAAATTCACCTATTATCACCGGGCTGGCCTTTTTTTTTTTTAATTAATTAATATTGGACGACAATGGAAATCCTAATTAATTAATTAGTGGCTCACATGGAGAAGGATTAAATATTGTATAATGAAAAAGAAATCAACAGCCCTATGTGAACAATGGAATCCAATCCGTTGAAAGGGAGTCATTTCATTTGTGCCCAACAATGAACACAACATTCAGAAGGTTAAAGCAATGGCCATTGTACTGTTGGGCTTGAATTCGAGTCCCAGGCCTCTCACATTCAACTACTGAATTTTTAGCATGACTTAAGAGTTAACTAACTGGCAATTCCAAACAACCCTGCATCACTATTTTATTATCAAACTGAAACGAACCTTAACATTTAAACTTGCAGGAATTCTTTACTATCATGTATACACCCATTAAACTGCAACAAACAAAAGGCTAGTCCCAACGGACTCAGGAGCTCACATAGAACTCAAATTGATATTTGAAACATGAATATAAGGCTTTGAAACACTTGAAAATTCATACCCAACAACAATAATAAAATCTGAAATTCTATCTTATTTCTACATTTAAACTAATCATGGCATGCGAAACTAATTTATATTACATAGAGCTAACATGAATAAAAATATAGTTCAACCATCCAAGTTCAATACAGTGAAGATTTCACTAATTAACAAATCTAGTTGGACCACAATAATCCAAATAAGCGTAGATCAGTCATGAGAAAACAAGTTCAGCTTTATTTTTTATTTCCAGTTTTGAAAGCTATAAAAAAGGAGCTCAAGTTCATGTACCTGGATTTTAACAGCTGAAATGAAGTAGGAAAAGATCAGTAGCAGCCCAAACAGATAGCAAAACAACAGCAGGCTCAGCAGTAGCATAGATAAAGCAACTTAGAACCCAGCAAAACTCGAAACCTGTTTGAAAACTATACGGCCAAACAAGCTACACTCCATACAGATCAAAACAAACACACTAGTGTTTTGAGTCTTAACTATAGGGCCATAAACAGGATGATTTCGATTGTTTCTACTCACAGGACTAATGTAAAAGTATTAACTGGACAGGATCACTAGTTCAAACGATTGCTCTGATCTTTAAAAGGCTTATAGAAAACTGAAGTTCAATTCTCAAATGGAAGGCAGGCTCAAGAAAAGGATAATGGAACAGTTTTTCCTTTCAAACTATCTCTGATTTCAAAGACTGGAAAGAACTCCCCTCAAACTATTCAGAAACTTCTCTTATATCACCAAAAGCTAACCTTTACAGCTTGTCCTATGACTTAAAAACTGATCAGTCCATCTTATTTCCCCCACTTTCCTTTGTCTAGGCATGGGACATCTAATTTTAAAACTTATGGAGTTCAAAAGCTAGGGAACATCCTGCTGTACAGCAATTTTTACTACCCTTCCCATGTGCCTTTCAGCTTTTGGTATTAAACAAATTTTGGTTTCTGACTTTCCACTTCAAAAGTCACTAGCCAGGATGTATCTGCACTAATAGATCCCCTTTTCACTTAATTTATTGATTAGTTTAAGGGTGCATTGAGTGTTCAATTGGCAGGTCACTTAAACTAAAATGAAAACCCTTTTTTAGGTCTTTTCCTTAATCCCAAACTAAATTTGCAACCTATATTAAAACTACAGCTATAACCAATTAATAAATCAATTAGAAGGCAGAAGGGTGCAAGTTCAAGAGGAGTGAGTTGGCCAGTTTGGTAAACCAAACATGACCAAATCCAAACCAATTCAAACAAGTATTGTTATGACAAGCTAAGTTAAACTACTGAATCAAAGGCATATGAGTTCAAAAGGAATCATAATGGAAATTTAGCACTTGAGCAAACATGTTTTTTTCTAAGTTCTTTCAACTTTCAAGTGAATTATGTTGATGACGTTTATTTAACGGACTATACAGACTATACTAGATAGCATACAATCACTTATACAAAGTATAACAGGCAAGTTCTGGATTTCAGTGGTTTTAACAAAGAAACTATAAAGGAGCTAAACTACTCTAATTCCTAAACAAATGGAAAACAAAACTCACAATAACAAGTAAACTAACAAACAAACATAAAATAAACGACCAAATAAAGGTCACATGGAGATGAATAGAAAAATGGAGGAAATGTTTTTTATAAATAATCAAATAACTTAACTAACATGCAAACACATACAATACCTATAATAAAAGAAGGAAAAAGGGGTGAATTATCTTTTTAACAGGATTCGGGAACAAATGACCCCTTGGACTCAACTGGGCTCGTCCATTTTGGGTCGAACGGACCTTAATCGGGGTATTCTCAGTTGAGAACACCTAGATTAAGGTCTATTAAACCTCAATCTCCTATCGAATTAGATAGAACCCCAACTTTGGATTTCAAGGGTTCATACGGGTGATTTCGGATTTGGGGTTTTTTGGTTAGATTCGAAACAAACCAGTGTTGGTTTGGTTTACGAGAGAGATCAGGGGAGTTTTAGGTATCAATTTGGGGTGGTTTACGTGGGTTGCGTCTTGGCTCGAATCTCCGATTGAAGATTCGAGAAGATGTAGCTAGGTGCGAGACAAGAGGCTTGTGAATTTGAGTTCAGTGTGTGATGGGGGTTCTGTGGTGTTAAGATGGTGGGGTTTGGCCCACCGGAACCACCGTGAGGCAATTTTTTGTGGGCGGAGGACGGTAGTTTGCGGCGGTAGGTTCGTTTGGTTTCTGAGGTCAAAGACGCTGAAGGTGAAATGGGTAATGGGGGTTCGGGGGTGGGGAATTTGGTATATTAAATTAACTTAATTAATTAGAACCGTTAGATCAAATGATCTTAATGGCTCAGATTAATTGATGAGGGGTGAAACAAGGGAGTTTGGTGTTGAAACAGGGTCGTTTGGGTTTAATGAGAGGTTGGGTTCAGGATGTGGGTGTGGGTTTGGAGGATCTTGACCGTCGATAAAGAAAGATCCATGGTCAAGATGGGGCGTGACAGGACGATGTCGTTTGGGGCATCCCTGAGGCTTAGGCCAATTGGACCTGGTAAAGGATGCAGATTGAGATGGTTTGGGGTGGGCCTTGTCCGGTTTTCCTTTGATTTCCTATTAAAACCCCAAAAATTCTTAATTACTATGCAAAATCAAATTAACTTAAAAATATTAATTAACCTTTACACATAATTAAATATTAAAATAAATCACACGGCTAGACCTTTAAATGCTAAAATGTAAAGCGTATTATTTTTGTGAAAAAAAAAACATAATTTCTACTAATAAAATCTAAATGTAGACAAATATATATTTTTTGTATTTTATTTTAATTCAACAAATAATCACACACATAGAAATGCAACAGACAACACAAATAAAAATATTTTATTGTGACTATTGGGAGTAATTATCCACTAGGGCAAAAATCACGTGCTCCCAACTGCCCCTCTTTGCCCGAAAACACGAAGAGTTTTCGTGCAAAGATAAATTAGCAGATACGATCGATTTTAGCCCGTTCGAGTCCTCCGTGTGAAGCATTTTGAAAGAGTTTGACCGAGCCTTTGCTTCGGGAGGCCTCTTACATATCCCTGACTAAAATGGAATCTGGTCAACATAGTTCGGGAAGTTTTGGTAGCTGGGACTACCATGAAGTTGTGGTCTTGTTGTTACTGTTGTTGCTGTTGCCGTTACTGCTTACTGACCTCCTTATTACACCAAAAGGAAAATCAAAGATAAGCTAGCTGTATCTAACATTTATGAGTTACAAGATTCCTATCTATTATTCTCTTGAAAACTTGATCTTGAGTCTTAGCTTATTTTGCCGTAGACTTCGATCAGAATCTTGATGCTCGCAAGTTGTAGGTGCATATTTTTCTGCAGCATTGAGTAAAACGGGATCGGCAAAGCTTTTGACTTCACTCAGCTTTCGAGTAATCCGCACCTTTGTTTGTTCTCACATTTGAGCTCATTCCTTTTTTTTGTTCTTTTCTTATTTTCTTCATTCTGGATTGAGACAAATTCCGTAGGTCATCCCGTGCCTTGCATTTTGAGATCATCTTGCTATAGATACAAAGGCTTGCTTTAGATTGATGTCACCTCCAATCTCGAAATATATCTTCGCCATTTTTGAAAATGTCAATAGATGTCGTTTTTGTCGAACGACACACACTTCATCTCGAAGAGTTGCTTTCGCATTTTTTCATGTCCTTGGCCAGCATCTCCATAGAAAACTTTTTGTAGGATTCGGATATTGAAGGCAAAATACTGGGATGTATGAAAGTATTTTTGTCTTGAATTCCAAGTGCATTCCACTAGTCTCTAAGGATTCCTGAGAATCGTGAAGTGAGTTCTGAAAGGATGATATACTTTTCTCGCTCCACCAAATTTCTTGTCACCATCCAAGTGTAGAAGTCTTGGATCCGTTGACGCCACTTTGAAACCTTGACATCATCTAAGGTGAAAGTTTGGAAACCAGTTCCAGCTGGCTTTGACGCCATGGGCTCATATCTTCTTTCTGGGATTGGTTCATCCATCATGCCTTCTTGTTCATCATGTACATCAGATATTTCTTGATCTCTTGGATGGTTTACAAATATTGGGGGATCATCTTCTTCGGAAGAGTTCGTTGTGGATTCATTGCTTGCTTGAGAGCTATCTTCCATGGATTCGTCTTCTGATGAGTTTAGCGATTCTGACCATGGGGTATCTTCTTCTGATATGTATCTTGGCTGGGAGACATAGAGGTTTGGAGCCTTCTGGTCAGAAATCATTAGATTTTCAGGATTCGATCCTTTTAAACTTTCTCCTTGGTCTTGCCTTTTCTTGGTTTGTTTCTTTGCTGCAAGGGCGTCTTTTCTTTCCCAAACCATTTTTGCGATATCAAAATCATTTTCTTCTTTTGTTGGTCGGGTGAAAGAGATTGGATTTTGTGATGTTAATGGAAAGGTGGAAAAGGTATAGTCTAATTTGGGTGGTGAATATGCTTGTGATGAGATGGGGAAGAAGGCAGGTTTTGAAAGGAAAGCTGGGGTTCTTTGTGGCTCATTGTGATCATTTGTCAGATGCTGAATTTGTTCTTTGATGGAAATCGTCTCCTGTTGTTGGTGTTGGAAAAATTGGAAAAGTGAAGTTCCTGGTAGACATACCTCATATTGTAAATTTGCCAGCCTTAGTTCCAAGGCTTTGATCAGTACTGCATGCTGAGACGATGACTGTTCCACATTTTTCTCAATTGTTTCCACTTTGCTCATCAACTTGTTTTTTGTATGGGCAACATTTTTATGGTGTTGCCAATATTATTGAGCACTTTGTTCTGGCAGATGGAATTTTCTGATTGCCAATTCATTGTTGCTTCAATGTCACTTGTTGGGGTTTTTTTCTCCAGACGGTAGTACTATGTTCTTTTTAGGGATTTTTGGAGCATGGCTGATACCCTTTTTTCAAAAGGTTGAAGTGGAGGAAACTTGGAAGTGATTGGAACTTGAAGGGCTCATCACGAATATTTGTGGGTGTGTGGACCTTTGGGTTGGTGGAGTTTTAGGTTTAGGTGGCATTTTGGATTCTCGGTATGAGATGATGTTGGTTTGGATTTGGGCATTGTTTCACTATCCTCCAAGCTAGGGGTGAATTTTTGTGGTATTTCGGCCATTCTACGGGTTTTTAACTGACAAGGAATTCATATTTACCTGGATGGCTTAATGATGCAATTGAACGATTATTATTTTCATAATTGTCTCGAAAATCGCTTTCAGTAGTTTTCCCTTTTTTCTTGGATTTAGATTTGTGCTGGTGATGTTCATCATATTCTCCAACTGGATCTTCTATACAATCTTGGCAAGTGCAACCGAGATCCCATGTGCAGTGTCCAGTGAAAGGGCATTTGAACCACCACATTCTTTTTCCTTCTTTGTCAAAATATTGGCACCAGTCATGTTCTTCCTTGACGCTTTGTATATTCCAGAAGAATTCCCCATCGGGTTCTGGGTAAGTATCTGTTGTATCTTTGGGTTGGATCATTTTGCAAGAAAAGATGGTTATATTGGGTTTTTTGAGATGCGAATGGTCAAAGCTTATGCAAACGGTTTTGTCACTTCTTTTGGTAAAAGTTGGTTCACCAGACTGCAGAGATTCTTCTGATTCTCTTAGCTTCTCATAATTTGTGATCCATGAGTTGGGAAGGATTTTGACAAGATCATCTCTGGAAATCTGTCTGGGTATGTGGGTGGACATGGTGTTTCCTTTGGTAGCATAAATATTTAAAAGCAAAGCATTTTATCTTCTAGGTAGACAAAGATCTATGGCATGATTTTGCACTCGGCATGCCATTTAATGGTGAAGGGTTGCTTGGATAGAATCTTTGGCTTGTAGGAATCCTTGGATTTGGACTTGGATTTTTAGGGCTTATGTTAGGTACGGGTCATAAAGGGACATGTTGAAATTTGGAAAGATAGTTATGAAGACAGTTCTACCATTTAGGGTAACTTCGGCAGTACCCAAGTTTGCATGTTGTACTCCAAATATCGTGTATCTAGAAGAGAAAGTCGAGCTACAACAGGTTGAACTTTTCTTCCGTGATATGTTAAAGCGATTTGGATGGCACCAAAATGGATATGGGTAAAACCATGAGCTCTCCATTGCATAAGAAAATCGTCTGGTATTTGAAGGGTGATAAATTGTTCCTCTCAAGTGGAAGAATAGGATGCTGGTCAAGTTTTGAGGCATCAACATATTCTTTGACTCCTTTTAGTCTATGTTGGACTTAGGAACGAATTTGGGTCCATGGTGCAAAGGATTTTTTGGCAAAGGCTGAGTAAGGATTTATGAGGGGTAGTTCAGTGAAAGATACTTTTTGTTCGTCGGGTAGGATATCTACCTCATAGAGGTAATCATATTTTTTGGACAAGGTTTTATGCAGAGTAGGAGAAATATTCTTTTTTGCAAGAGAAAAAGAAGAGGATGATGGAAATGACTCAGACATATTTAGTAAATTGTTCCTCCCTCCGAAAGGATGGGCTGGCTCTGATACCACAGTACAAAAAGGAACAGAGCAAGAGACTCCAAGAAAGCAAACTACACCATAGCTACGAAAGTTTCCCTACAAAAAGGGGCTGGCTTCAACAACCCAAAAGGGACGGCTTGCCAAGCTACACAAACAGTTAATTTGTTTATAGTCTAAACAGTTTTCCTACAAATGGGGCTGGCTTCAACAACCCATAAGGGACGGCTTGCCAAGCTACACAACTCAGAAAATTTTTGTATAGTAACCAACGTTAGCTATTTATAACTCAAAAATTTTTTGTACTACAATAAGCTAACTTTCTTAGAGTATATTTACTCTATTTTTCATACATGGACCGGCCTTTCCATCCATTCGAAAGAAAGAACAAGAGAGAAATTTAGAAAGCACTCATAAGTAGTATTTCACAAAAGATTTTTCAAGGTTTACAAGATGATGCTAGATGATCCTACCACTAATACAGGGCCTTCTTTATATAGGGCTAGGAGGTTATTACAAGTAAAACTTTAAAGATAAAATAAATCTATCTTACATGGCAAACTTATCTTACATGTGGGTCCTTCTAAACATGTGAAGGACTTTAAGCAAACAACTTAAAAACAACTGAAAATATGTGAAATGGGTAAAATATACTTGGTGTAGCATGTGAAAGTCTGAGGGAGCATGTGACAGCATGTGAAAGTATGATGATGCATGTGATGAAGCATGTGGAGGCATGTAGAACCATGTGAAAACAAGTTGAAATGGGGCCCGGATAGTATAGAAAGATGGGGAAATTTTCTTAACATGGGTAGGATAATTTTGAGGGGTTTTTGGTGGCTAATTTAGGATTTTAGTGGGATTAGAAGGGAATCAGGTAATTATCCTTCAATGATTCTAGGGTTGTCTTCTAGGCATCTTTTCAATGACCTTGTGTAGTAACGCCTGGAATTTGATGGCCCTTCATCACTGTGCTCTTTCTCTTTTGGATTGAAAGATGTAATCCTCAACCTTAATCTTGAAATGTCTTGAGTGATCGTTTCTCGGATGACTTCGTATGGAGATTGATATTCTTTTGCTGCTGCCTGGATTCTTTCCCAGTGAGGATGACTGCTTGTATAATTCCAGCTTACCCAATCTTTTGGCCATATTTCTTTCGGAATGCATCTATTTTGCTGAAAAAGGATTCTTTGTGCCTCGATGTATTCTTCTTCCATTGATAAAATGGACACGGGGAATTTCCACCAAAATGATGCTTCTGCTTGTGCCTGGACTTTTCCATTAATAATCTTTATTGGCCTATGGAACATAAACACCTTTGTTTTGTAGGAATCATTGAAACATTTAATCTAGTATCTTCTAGGTTTGAACCATTGCAAAAATATTTTAAGAGCTGGTGCAATGTTATCAAAATCCTTGAAGACGTTGCATTTGAATTCCATGAAAATATAATACTGATGGCATAGGTACCAGAAAAACCATAATAGTTCTTGTGGAAAATCCTTGGCTTGAGCTATGAATATATGGCAAAACGAATATTCTGGATTGACCCCATATGGCTTGAGAATGGATCCTCCATGTTATCGGAAAACCTGGAGCTCACAATGAGTTCTTCTTTCAATAAGAATTGACGGATCAAAGGGATCCATACGGTTGAACAATTCCGGCGGATGATCTGTTGGCTTTAATGAACTTGTTCCTGGTAAACCGGAAAACATGAAGGTGTGACTGATTAGCTTTTCGTTTGACTTCAGTTTCGCTGGGGAAAATCTCCTTGAGAATTCTTCCGATCGGGACAGAAAATTTGCGATAATATTATCCTGTCCTTTTAGATGCCTAACTTGAAACTTATATGGAGAGAACCATTGCGCCCACCTGAGAATATCAGGATTGGGAATAATTTTTGCATTTGGATGAATCATCTTCGGGAAGGCCTTCATATCTATTTCAATGAGGAATTAAGTATGAATAATGAAGAAATTGAATTTCTTTGTTCTATTCTTTACTGTAAGAATTTCCTTGAAAGTGGAGTGATAATGTTGCTCGGCATCTTTGAACTTTCCACTGGCGTATCCACATATTTTCCTCTGGCCATCTTTTTCTTCAAATAGAACAGCACTCCAATATTCAGTGCTGGCATCAGTCTGAAATATCTTCTTACCGTCCGAAAGAATATAGAGGGGCTTGACATTTTTTGAAATTTCCTTTATTTCCTTGATTGCTTCATCTTGTTTCTTTCCCCATGGATGAGCTTTTTTCTTGAGCATCTCTATAAGTTGAGAAATGTATGTAGAGATATTTGGGATAGAATCTCTTACATAATTTATTATGCCTAGAAATTGTTGGATCTGCTTTGTCGTGAAGTTGGTATCTGGAAATTTCAGTAGTTTCTGACATATATGTGGTCCTCGACTGTAATCACCTTGGACAAAATGCATTCCAAGTAAATCAATTTCCTTTTGAGCAAGAACCATCTTTTTTGCTGCGAGCATGATCCCGTACTGTGTTACCAATGCCTCAAACTGACAAAGCAAGATGATATGTTCTTCGAATGTATCACTAAATAACAGGATGTCATCAATGTAAACTAAAGAGGTATGAAGGATGGGTTGGAATATTTTTATCATGGCCTTTTGGAACAAAGAAGGTGCAATGTTAAAACCGAAGGGCATAACTTTCCATTGGAAGTGATGATCGGGGATGAAAAATCCTGTTTTGGGTCTTTCTTTAGGGTGGATTCCTAATTGCCAAAATCCTGACTTTAAATCAAACTTAGAAATATATTTGGCCTTGGCCAATTCGGAGAAAAAAGGTGAGTTTATTTGGGACAGGGAGTTTATCATCTTGGAGGAAATGGTTAAGTGGCTGGTAGTTGATGACTAACCTGAGTTTTCCTTTTGTCTGTTCAGCTCTTTTGTTGACATACAATGCTTCGCATGCCCACTGTGATTCTGATGGCTCTATCATATCAAATTCCAAAAGCTCTTTACATTCTTTCTTTGCGAGTTGAAGATGATCTGGATTCATCCCTGAATGACTAGCCTTTGTTGGATTTATGTTTTCATTCTTCTTGAAAAAGAGCTTGATAAAAAATATTTCATTTTTCCACAGCGGGCGTTTCCCTTTCTTCATGAAGTCCTTGTGGGAATCGGCACATGATTTTTCAATGAGATTTTGCTTAATCTCTTCGATTTGTTCGTCTTTGGTGATTTGGAATAGCCTCAGGATCTCAGAATAAGGCCTGAACTGCTTTTTAAAAGCTATCCTGTTAGACTTGATCTAGAGCTGATCTCTAAGCTATCTGTAAATGTCGAATCCAATAATAAGATCTTTTCCTGGTACATCAGATCCTAGCAGCTTCTTTCTGTACTTCAATCCCGGGAAGAACTCAATGGTGATCGGGGTGCTTTGTAATGATAGTTGTGGTCACGATCAGATTTGATGCACTGTTGAAATCCTACCCATTGATCTTCAGAAAAAATAACTGGATTTATAAGTGATGAAGTAGCTCCGGTGTCGATGAAAGCAATAACTCGAGTTGGTTTGTCCCACTTAGATGAATAGATCTTGAGTTCTACTTGAGGAACAACAGTAAGAGCATTGATCTCCTCTCGAGCCTCGATCATTGGTTATGAGATTTGGTAATTGCCTTGATCTTCATAGATATCAAGAGAGAATAAAGTTTATTCATTAGGTTCATCATCCACAAAGAATATGGATTCAAGGTCCTCCTCCTTTCCGAGATTTATGCCAGTGTAATCTTCAATCTCTTGAATAAGTTTGATGGACCTTCTTGATTGTGGACAATTTTTAGTGAAATGTCCAATCTTATGCAAATAAAACATCTGTTTTTTATGAAAATTTCCTAGCCTTCTCCGTCTGAAATATATTGTGCGTCTTTTGGACCTTGATTTCCCATCTGGAATTCTTGGCCATTTGAACCTCCTGAATTCTCTACTTCACCTAGCTGTGCGGCAAGAACATCATGATTCGGTGATTAGATCAGATTTACGACATGCTTTGTCAAGTGCTGTATTGTGTTGGATAATTTGTTTTAGGGCAGAGCGCTTCATACAGATATTATCCAATGCGACGAAAATAGCTTGCCTTATGTAACCAATTTCTTCAATGATGGTCATGGTTCGACTTGCCAGAAACACATGTTTATAAGGACCCACTTGTAAGAATAGTTTGCCATGTAAGATAGAGTTATTTTATCTTTAAAGTTTGTCTTGTAATACCCTCCTAGCCCTATATAAAAGAGGCTTTGTAGTAGTGTTAGGATCATCTAGCAATCATCTTGTAAACCTTGAAAAATCATTTGTGAAATACTACTTATGAGTGCTTTCTAAATTTGTCTCTTGTTCTTTCTTTCGGATGGATGAAAGGGCCGGTCCATGTAAGAAAAACTGAGTAAGTATACTCTAAGAAAGTTAGCTTATTGTAGTATGAATGTTTTCTGAGTTATAAACAGCTAACATTGGTTATAATACAAAAGTTTTCTGAGTTGTGTAGCTTGGCAAGCCGTCCCTTATGGGTTGTTGAAGCCTGCCCCGTTTGTAGGAAAACTTTTGAGACTATAAACAAATTAACTGTTTGTGTAGCTTGGCAAGCCGTCCTTTTTGGGTTGTTGAAGCCAGCCCCTTTTTGTAGGGAAACCTTCGTAGCTATGGTGTAGTTTGCTTTTTTGTACACAAACAATACAAAAAGGAACAGAGCAAGAGACTCCATGAAACCAAACTACACCATATCTACAAATGTTTCCCTACAAAAAAGGGCTGGCTTCAACAACCTCAATGGGAGGCTTGCCAAGATACACAAACAGTTAATTTGTTTATAGTCTCAAAATTTTTCCTACAAATGGGGCTGGCTTCAATAACCCATAAGGTACGGCTTGCCAAGCTACACAACTCAGAAAACTTTTGTACTATAACCAACGTTAGCTATTTATAACTCTAAAAACTTTTGCACTACAATAAGTAAACTTTCTTACAGTTTACTAAATATGTCTGAGTCATTTCCATCATCCTCTTCTTCTTCTCTTGCAAAAATGAACATGTCTCCTACTCTGCATAAAACCTTGTCCAAAATATACGATTACCTCTATGAAGTAGATATCCTACCCGATGAACAAAAAGTATCTTCTACTGAACTACCCCTCATAAACCCTTTCTCAGCCTTTGCCAAAAAATCCTTTACACCCTGGACCCAAATTCGTTCCATAGAGGAACATAGACCAAAAGGAGTCAAAGAATATGTTGCTGCCTCAAAACTTGACCATCATCCTATTCTTTCCACTCGAGAGGAACAATTTATCACCCTTCAAATACAAGACGATTTTCCTAGGCAATGGAGAGCTCGTCATTTTACCGATATCCATTTTGGTGCCATCCGAATCGCTTTAACATATAACGGAAGAAAAGGTCAACCTGTTGTAGCTCGACTTTCTCTTCTAGATACACGATATTTGGAGTACCAACATGCAAACTTGGGTACTGTCGAAGTTACCCTGAATGCTGGAACTGTATTCACAACTATCTTTCCAAATATCAACATGTCCCTTTATGAGTCGTACCTAACCGAAGCCCTAAAAGTCCAAGTCCAAATCCAAGGAGCCCAACAAGCCAAAGATTCTATCCAAGCAACCCTTTCACTACCAAATTGCATGGCGAGTCCAAAATCATGCCATGGATCTTTGTGTACCCTGAGGAGAAACTGCTTTGCTTTTAAATATTGATGCTACCAAAGAAAACACCATGTGCACTGATAACTAGGAATTTTGCTTACTTTTAGACCCCTTCTTGCCCGAGCTTTGTGCATAAAATGTGTTAGTCTGGCCTTGATTTTCTTACAAGTGCGCTATTTTGCATGTTTGAGCGAAAAAAGGACGAATACCGTCAAATCAACTCAAAATGAGTGAAACCGGCTAAGCGCCAAGTGAAGAAGTAGAAGGACACAAAAGGAACCTGTGCGGACCGCATTGTTTTGTTGTGCGGCCGCACAAGGTGATGTATAGAGGAGCCCAGGCCACGGAAGAAGAGGAAACTCCCCAACACTGAGGGAGTTGTCATTATGGTAGCTCCTGAGCAGGAGGGGCCCTCCAGTGCCCCTGCAGTAGATGAGCCACCTCCAGAGTAGGCATCCATGCCAGCAGCACAGCAGCAGGTTGGGGACCAGTCTAAGGTCCCCACCATTATAGCGGATGTGGGAGCCACTGAGCACAATCATCCAGTTGATGAGGCTTGAGGGCCGTTGATATCCTTTTTTATGCTTATTTGGTAGTTAGCATTTGGGACAATGCTAGCTTTTATTCGTGGGGGTGTTCCCTACTATTTTTTCCTTTGGAATGTATATATTTATTACACTTTAGTACACATTTAGATGTAGTGGTTTGTATATATTTTGTTAATTTGATCTACTTTAGCTTATCTACTCTAGCTTTCATTTTGAACCCTTTGGATCTGTATATTCTTATCCATTTTTGTACATATTCATTTGGTTTCAGTTGGATTTCTTTTGGTTTTTGTTATTCTCGTAAAAATCATTGGGTTTTGTTTTAGTTTTTCAATAAACCCTTGATTTTCTTAATGCCATGGTTCTTTCCAAGGGTAAAGTGTTGTGTGAACCGGGTGACTCTTCGCTATGAGAGATAGCGTGAGTCAGGTTTTCATTTTTCTATCTTTTTCTTTTTGATTTTCAATGTTGTGGTAGTTAACGGTACCTCAGGCAAACTTCACTTGGGCCTAACGCATTTGTCTCCGATCTCATGATCAAAGACATCGAGTTATGTCTAGAATGGTGAAAGTTGTGGCCTTGGGAATCTTGTGTTGACCGAACAACCATCGATTGGTCATGTAAACCAACGCGCACTTGAATCTTATCCGAGGTTGTTGTGGGCCTTCAACTCTATTTTTGATGATCTCTGAGTGTAGGTGTGGTGAGAAATAGACTTGTGAGCCCAAGTACCGTATCAATGGTCTAGCACTTGCCCCAAATGTTTGTTGAAGCAAAATCATAGGTGAAACTTGACTTGAGAAGTGAGTGTAGGCCATCTTTGATCCAAGCGAATGTACCATGAACCATTCTTTCCAACCTACCAATATAAAGATCCCTAGTTCACCCCTTTGAGCCTTAAACCTTATTCTTTCATAAACCAAGTTGCAAGCCTATACCCGTTTCAATTTAGACCTTCTCTTGGCACCCAGAAATCTTCCCTTAAAGTGATTGCAAAAGTACAAGTTTGGGGGGGGGGGAAGAGAAGAAAGGCACCAATATGGTAAGAAGGCACAGAAGTAGAAAAGGAAAGAAAGGCATTTAAAAAGGAAACAAAGAGAAAAACAAACAAAAAGATAAATAAGACCCAAAAAAGGGGAACTAAAAAGAATTGAAAAGCGAAAAGGAAAAAGGGAAAAATATGAATGAAGTGATCAAAGGAAAATATGTCAATCGCAAAGAGGAAGAGTGCCATGGTGTCTCTCCTTTAATCCTTGAAAGAAGAAGTACTAAAAAAGAGTCAAGAAAGTGTGCCATCAATGAATCAAAAAGAAGCTCTTAGGGAAGATTGAACCAATAAGAACCAAATTCCTATCCTACCCAAAAAGCCTTCACAATGACTCTGATTCACGTCCAAGCAACGGTCGTAGTCAATATAACCTGGTCTAATAAGTTCAAGATCGATCCCACAGGGAATTAACCTACCAATCACAACTTTCACAACCCAAGAGTACTTCCGAATCAAGTTCCCAAAAATTCGAGTATATGTTTATTGTGAATTTCGACTAACTACTTTTGCAAGAATTAAAAAGGTTTAAAAGAAAGAATTGAATGTTGCGTAAAATAGTATGGAAAAGGACTAAGGTATTGATTTCCCCTATTGATGGAATCCCTTATCGTTATGCTCATACAAATTGTCAATATATTCTATCAATCATGAATGCTATTTGTATCATAACCCTCTCCCGAGCAACTACAATAATTTACTAGTGCACTCTCCCGAGCTACCCTAGGTAGCTTTAATTTGAATAGTTCACTTAAGATTGCACCCAAGACTTCGTTATTCCTAACCCCGTCTTTACGCCTAAAGTTATAGATTCCTCCAATAACCTAGGTGTGGTGTTGTTCAACAATAAACCTAAATATGCACTCTTTTCCAAGTTATGCACACTAAATAGGCACAACTAATTGGGGATCCTACCAATTATTTACAACAATAACAAAGTTGAACAAATATAAATATAGCTAACAATTTGTAATCACATAAACGATAAGTTTATCACTCAATAGGTTCCATCAAAACCATAGAAAAGGATTTAGCTACTCATGCTCAAACAAAACAAGAATAATAATTGAATTCATAAATAAATACTTGATATAAAATAAAGGAATGAGTTGAGAGAGTTCTCTCTTACTAATTGTCTTGCAAAAGTAGTGAAAAATAGACAACATGCCTCTATTGGGCGAACTAGGGGTTTATATTGAGATTTTAGGGCATAAAAACTGAATTTGTACAAAACTAGGAAACATTCGGCGGCGCCTTCCGCGGTTCGTCCGCGGCCGCGGGCGAACCGCGAACAGAGCTGTCCTCTGATTCTTCCGAAAGGTTCAGAGAGCTTGTTTTTTCGCGGTTCATCCGCGGTCGCGAGTGAACCGCGGATGAATAGTACTTCTGATTTTTCTTTGATTCTTCAAGCTCACTTCACTTCAACTCTTCACTTGGCCTTTTCATCAACATGTGACTCCAAAATAGCTCCTTTTAGAATCCAATGGATCATATGTACCTATAACACACCAATAAACACTAATCAAAGCATTTTGTCATCATAAACAACATTAATTCAACGACAAAGTGTGATTATTTAGGGCATAATTATAGTCAAATTCACCTATTATCAATACCCCACACTTAAACCTTTGCTCGTCCTCGAGCAACCTTAATCACACTTTAGGCCAATTTTTAATTATGTCTCCCCAAAATATGTCACAAAAGCCATCTTTCATGTTTAACCTAAGATATGCACAATCTTTACCTAACCGTAAACTCTCATGCCAGCATATTATTGCTTACTCTACTTATTACCAAAAGCTTGCAAATATACCTTCTTCCTCTTAAGTTACACGCCCTCACATAATTTATTGAGAGAAGTTCCCACATATAAGCAATTTAGAACATGGAACTTGTAAATATATGAAAAGTTCACTCACTCTCAACAAAGAACATTTATATGCATACAGACACACCATAGGCTTGCCCCTAGTGTAATACTCCACTAATCGAGTTATTCAATCATAGATCAATAGGTCTTTAAGGGTTGTAATGTTGGCTACGGGACGGGTAGAATACTTTAGGTTATAGTGGATAACCTCCCTAAGCACTTTTTTTTTTCCTTTTCATAACTCCCCTTTTAGTTTTCTTCCTTATGTCTCCCCTAAACATTCCTTCACCTTTCTTTGATCTGAATCCCCACTTTTCTTTGTTGGTAAAACTGACCTTACTAATTTTCATTGATATAGCTCTTTTTCTCAGAATATCTTTTTTTTTTCATTGCTTTGCAACACCTTTACATTATTTTGGCCAGTTCACTATTTTCTACCATTCATTCTTGATTTTCCCTTTCTCAATTTCCCTTAACCCCACACTTAGACTTTTGCATATTCATTACAATACAAGTGCTTCTAGGAGGTAAAGTAGAAAAATAAAATAATTTGATGAATATTCAAGGGTTATCAAAGAATAGACTTTAAGCTCAAAGGGGTTAACTAAGATAATATGTACGGGTGAATTCATGTCTATTGGTTTATGGGGTTACACAAAGAAATGCCTCTATCCTTTCTACAACCAAACAACTTCTATTTTGTTTGCAGACATACAGGGCAAGTTCCGGGCATTATGTAAAGCATACAATGTAAGTAAAATGTCACACACACATAGCATGCAACTCATTTGGAATCTGGTTAATCTACAAAGTCCTATCGATGTTCAAGCAAGCATTATTGTGCAAATTTAAGGCATATTAAGATTCTACAGTCAAGCTTACAAAATACATTCTTAAGTTCAATTAAGCTTTGCTAATGTGCATACTCGGGGTTACATGTTACCCTTTTTCCTCTAATCCTAAGAAAAGAAAAATCTACATAACCTGGTTCAAATAAAAACCCTTGGAAAAGAACCGTGGTTAAAAGAAAAACCAAGGGGGAGATGATACACTACCTAGAAAAAGAAAATAAAAGAAAGAAAACTTCCTACGTGGACTGCTTCCCTCAAGAGTACTTGTCCTAAATAGTCCGTCATCAGGAAGAGTCCTCTACTCATATTTTTGGATATTTTTAAATTTTTCGGTTTTTTTGTATTTTTTTTATTAACCACTACAACTAATATATACAACATATACAAGATAAGACACCCACCCCACACTTAAAAACATGTCATGTCCCCATGACATCAAGAAAGATAAAGCTCAAGAGGGGCGAGAAAACTTACCTGAGACTCACTCGGAGTCGGAGACGGTGGATGGGTCGACGTGACATGCTCGACCACGTGCTCGGAGCCATGCCATGAACCCGCTGTCTGACCGAGCTTTCCTTTGAGACATCACGTCTAAACGCGTGTGCAAGACATCAACGGAGGTGCGTAGATCAGCAACCTCCTCCTCCATGGACCTAAGCATAAGTCGTAAGGATTCGGACCTAGACATACTCGCTCCACGGTGAGCATGCCTGGAAGGTCCGGCTGCGTCAGTGGAGTGCCTGGCCAGGGTAACCGGTACAGGGTTAACCTCCGCAGCCAAGTCAATCGAGTTAGTGTCTCGGCCGACCCGGATTTGAGAAGCTCTAAAAGGAGCTTTTGGTGGTAGATCACCATCTGCGGCCATGACTGGGGTCTGATTGCTGAGACATAGTGTAATGACAAGATATGGGTAATAAAAACCCTTGTCTATGAGGGATCCCCTCAGCACCATCTCGTCACTAATTAAGCGGGCGATGTCCACACCCCGTTGTGTTACAAAACACCATGTTAGAAGTGCCATATTAAAATTGACATCTGTGGTGTTGCTAAGGGCAAGAGCCGTTTACTTATGATAGAAAACCAGCATTTAGCGGTATGTGTAAAACAGTTAGAATGGAGTGTTTTATTTCTAATCCACAAAGGGATGCGATCTACATATAAGGCCTCAATTACCATGTCCCAGGTGACACCAGGCCTATCATGGTAGTAGTCCACGTCACTAGTATGATTTGGAAGTCTAAGTGCCTGCCTAATAGTATGAGCATGGGCGTTGACGTACTTACCTTTGACGAATATCCTCCTAGCCATCCCGTAAGGAGCATTGGCATAAAACTCCCTCACAAGCATCTTGTTCACTAGGGGCGGCGCATCAAATAGGAACTTCATTTCGCGTCGGCGAATTTCATCATATATTTCTGGCTTTTCAGAACGGAGGGCTATCCGGTCAACTTCAACTTCCTGGAGCCATGACTTAGCTCCCTTAGTGTGGAAATCACCCTCCGCTTCTTCGCAGGCGAACCTTGACTCGTCATAAGTAGGTTGCCTCGAAGAGCTAGAACCCCGTCATGATATTTTAGGGGCCATGATTCTGCACAAATTAGACAACCAAAATTTTGCATAATGTTAGACACCGGTTGGCTACTCAGACTTCGCCATCCGTGGAATATCACAATTGTCCCTTTAGTGCAATCATCCCATAACTCCTATACTTAGTTACTTATCTAACAATTTCACACATGCATATTCAAGCACCCTACACTTATTTATTTTGGCACTATAGCATTACCCAATTAACCTAGGCCATCTCCAACAATATACAACATCAAACAATTCACTACTTGGGCATTATTTCTCCTAAAAATGCATTAATCAATTACTACCAAAAACAATTGCCCAACTTGGCCAACCAACCAACAATTATAATCACCAACACTTTTGGGTCTCCAAAACACAAAATTATCATTATTAACTCAATTGGAGACCCAACAATCCAATTTCTACCAAACTTCCATCCATATCACAAGGTTCATTGAAAACAAATTCATATAACATTCAATGTGCAAAAGAAACCAAGTAATATTCATGGATTCTACTAAACTAACACTATATACTAAATATAATACATATTAAACTACAATTACTAATTAAGTCTAACAAATTAAAAAAAAATTCAAGAACTAAGAGAAAGAAAATAAAAAGAATAAGAAGAAGGAAACTTACTAGTGAGAGTAGTAGATGAGTAGGATGGAAGAGGGTGAGTGATTTGGAGAAGAAAGGGGGAGGGATTCTAGAGAGATGGTGGAGAGAATTTAGAGAGAGAGGGAGAGGATTTGGGGGTGATAGGCGGTTGTGGAGGGGGGAATGAGGGAAGGGGATTATGTTCTAGGGTTATTAAAGAAGGGGGAGGGGGAAAGAAAGAATTAAAAAATCTTTTTGTTTCTGCCGACCGCGGAGCTGACCGCATTCGTTCGCGGTTCGTTCGCGGTCGCGGATGAACCACGAATAGTCAAACTTCAGAGGGGTCATTTTTTTCGCGGTTCGTTCGCGGTCGCGGACGGTCCGCAAAGAGTCAAAAATTCTGAGGGTCACTTTTTCGCGGTTCATTTGCTGTCGCGGATGAACCGCGAACAATGATGCTCTCTGAAATTTTTTTTCCGCGGGTCAGATTTTTTTTTATATAGACTAACTATAATGAGAATACTTACAACATGTTCGTGGGATGCCTCCCACGTAGCGCCTGATTTAACATTGCGGCACGACTCATCTTAGCGCATTTTAAGGCTCGCTAGACCTTTGAGGTTCATCCAACCGTAATTCCACTTTGTCCTCAATGTCATCCATGCCTACATAAGGTTTCAACCGCTGTCCATTTACCTTAAATGTGCGTGAACCATCAATGGTTTGAATTTCCACAGCGCCTGACTGAAATGCCTCAATTTCCCGGAAGGGTCCTGACCATCTTGATTTCAATTTACCTGGGAACAACCGTAATCTTGAATTTTATAACAGTACCTTGTCCTCGCTTTTGAAGTTCTGCTCAACGATATTCTGATCGTGAATCCGCTTCATCCTCTCTTTATATAGTCTAGTGCTTTCAAATGCCAGATACCAAAATTCTTCTAATTCATGCAACCCGGTCAGTCTATATTTCCCCGCTTCATCCCAGTTGAGATTCAATTGCTTCAGTGCCCACCATGATTTGTGCTCTAGTTCTACAGGTAGGTGACAAGATTTCGCAAACACCAATTTGTATGGTGACATGCCGATTGGTGTCTTGAATGCTGTCGTATAAGCCCATAGTGCGTCATCAAGATTCCTGAACCAGTCAGTCCTTGTGGCCTTCACTGTTTTAGTTAATACACTCTTTATCTCCCATTTGGAGACCTCAACTTGCCCGCTGGTCTGCGGGTGGTACGGAGTGGCCACTCGGTGTTTCACATCATACTTGGCCAATAATTTCTCAAACGCCCGGTTGCAAAAGTGTGTTCCCCCGTCACTACTGATAGCCCTTGGAGTCCCGAAACAGGTGAAAATGTTCTTCTTCAAAAATCCCACCACCACCTTAGCATCATTGGTGGGTAATGCTATAGCTTCCACCCATTTGGACACGTAGTCAACTGCAACAAGTATGTACTTATTGCCGTATGAACTGATAAAGGTCCCCATGAAGTCTATTCCCCAGACATCGAATACTTCAACTTGCTGGATTGGGTTCATTGGCATTTCATGACGCTGGGAGATGTTCCCGGTGCGTTGACATTCGTTGCAACCTTTCACCCACAAGTGTGCATCTTTAAACACCGTTGGCCAATAGAAACCGGCCTCAAGTATTTTGGTGGCTGTACATACTCCTCCAAAGTGACCACCATATGCTGCAGCGTGACATGCCTGCAAAATAGAAGATTGTTCTATCTCGGGGACGCAACTCCGGATCATGTTATCGAGACATATCCTAAACAAAAACGGTTCATCCCAATAATAAAGCTGACTTTCATGAAAAAATCTTTTACTCTGGACCGATGAGAGGTCATGAGGAAAAATACCGCTGGCCAGGTAATTTGCATAATCGGCATACCATGGTGCTTCAAAGAGAGTGGTGGTGAGCAGCTGCTCGTCTGGAAAGGTTTGCAGAATTTCCCCACTCTCTTTGACAATTTCAGCTCCTTCAAGTCATGACAAATGATCAGCGACTTGATTTTCAGTGCCTTTTCTATCCCGAATTTCAAGGTCAAACTCTTGGATAAGTAGCACACAATGAATTAGGCGCGACTTAGAGTCCTTTTTATCAATTAGATATCTTAAAGCTGCATGGTCCGTGTATACAATTACCTTGGATCCTATGAGATAGGACCGAAATTTGTCAAATGCGAACAAGACCGCAAGTATATCCTTTTCCATCACTGTGTAGTTTAGCTATGCTCCACTCAAGGTCCTATTTGCATAGTATATTGGGTACATCAGCTTGTCTTTCCTTTGGCCCAGTACTGCCCCCACTGCATAGTCACTTGCATCACACATTAGCTCAAAAGGTTGCTCCCAGCAGGGGGCAATGATGATGGGTGCTGTGACCAACCTCTTATTTAGTTTCTCAAAAGCAATCCTACATTCATCAGAAAAACAAAAGGGTGATCTTTTCCATGTAACTTACAGAGAGGGTTTGATATTTTGGAGAAGTCTTTGATGAACCTCCGGTAAAAACCGGCGTGTCCAAGAAAGCTTCTTATGGCCTTGACGGATGTTGATGGAGACAGCTTTGCTATGACATCAACTTTGGCACGGTCTACCTCAATGCCTTTGCTTGAATCCCGGTGCCCCAATACTATACCTTCTTGTACCATAAAATGGCACTTCTCCCAGTTTAGCACTAAGTTTGTTTCCATGCACCGTTTCAGCACTCCAGTCAGATTGACAAGACATTCATCGAATGAATTTCCTACCACTGAGAAATCATCCATGAACATCTCCATAATGTCTTCCACCATGTCGGTGAAAATGGCCATCATGCACCTTTGGAATGTGGCAGGTGCATTGCATAGTCCGAATGGCATCCTCTTGAAGGAAAAAATTCCATAAGAGCATGTGAAAATGAGGTATTCTCTTTATCCTCGGAGGTTGTGGAGATTTGATTGTACCCCGAGTGTCCATCCAAAAAGAAAAAGTGGGACCTCCCTGCCAACCTGTCAAGCATCTGAACAATGAAGGGAAGTGGGAAGTGATCTTTGCGAGTGGCTAGATTCAGCTTCATGTAGTCCATGCATATTCTCCATCCGGTGATGGTTCTAGTTGAAATCAACTCATTATTCTCGTTTTTCACCACCGTAATGCCACCTTTCTTTGGCACACATTGGACCGGGCTAACCCAGCTGCTATCCGAGATTGGGAAGATGATTCCCGCGTCTAGCCAATTTATTACCTCTTTTTTCACCACTTCCTTCATGTTTGGGTTCAGCCTTCTTTGATGTTCCCTGGAAGGTTTGTGTCCTTGTTCCGGGAGAATTTTATGCATGCAGTGTGCAGGGTTGATCCCCTTTATATATTCCATGGTCCACCGAATGGCAGTCTTGTATTCTTTGAGTACCTGTATAAGCTTTTGGGCATGCACATCTAACAAACTAGATGATATAATGACAGGTAAACTGGAGTTAGGACCTAGAAATTCATACCTGAGATGTTATGGTAGTGGTTTAAGCTCAAGCTTTGGTGGCTCTTCTATGGATGGCTTTGTAGGAGGGGTCTCTCTTTTCTCTAAGTGTAGAGGCTCGAATTCAAGCTCTCTTTCCCAAAACCCCTTGCCTTCCACAGATAGTAACCATTCTGCTAAACTTTCACCATTTACCTCTTCCATGTTCATCAGGCATGCTTGAAGTGGATCTCCAACTTGTCACGACCCCAAATCCGGTCGTGATGGCGCCCAGCACATTGCTAAGCCAGCCTGACCAATCCATATCAACCACGGAGCTAGAAGCTCTCTTTAACCCATTTAAGCAAATTAATTCACGAAATAACAGAGATACATGTAACGAAAACGGGGAACCAAGTCCCATAATACATCAACTCCCATAGACCAAGGGTCAAGAGTCATGAGCCTCTACTGAACATGAGTGTATAAAGGTTTACATGATACCAAATGCGGAAAGAAAAGTCAATACAAATCAAGAGACAGTAAGAAGGAATATCGGGTCCTGCGGACTCTGCAGCTACCTCGAATATCCATAAATGTCGCCTCGCACAGCCACTGGATCACTGCTGAGAGGTACCTTGATCTGCACACAAGGTGCAGGGAGTAAAATGAGTACTGCCAGACTCAGTGGTAATAAACAAGGGTAAGACAGCGCAGATAAGAAATCCGCAATAAAGCACTATGTAAAGCTATAATCGGCTACCCTGTCATAGAATCAATCTTCACTGTACCTGTACCAACAAATACCAATAAATAGCATAACAGCTAGCAGATGTAGCTAAATGCAATGCAATGCATGATATGACCGCTACGGCGTGTAGCCCGACTCCAATTTTGGGTACCCGTGCTCACTGTGGGGGTTCGGACTCCGGAGGGGCTCCTACAGCCCAAGCACATCTCATAGAGATATTCCTGCGGCGTGCAGTCCGATCCAACATATATCTCGCTGCGGCGTGCAGCCCGATCCACTACTAGTCAGCTAATATGCAGATACAGCCTCGCAGGCTCAAAAGTAGTTTTTGAAAACTCTTTTATCATTTTTCAGTTGGAAAACAGTAATATCAAGTTCCGGAGATTGGAATTAGCATAATAACAAAAATAGCTGCGGACTAGTAGTAAACTAGCATGTCTATATGATAAGACAATGATTACGATCCTCGCGGGATCCAATAACTGGCTCACAACCCACAATATACTCAACCGTCCAAAAAGGAGGTTCAACGGCTCGAGAATAGCCAATAATACAGTATCAACAGGTCGGACTAATATATAGTCTCCAGTTCATGATCGACCCCGCACTCTCAAGAGAGTACGTGTCTCGCCGCTATACAGCGTCACAAAGTGGTATACCGGGGTTTCGAACCCGCCGGTCATCACCCACATCTATTACTCACCTCAATACGGCGCGACGACTACTCCGCAATGCCCTTGCCACGAGAATCAAGCTCCGCACACGTAGAATCTGATCAAATACAGTAGAAACACAACAAATTAGGCCAATGGGACGACACCGAATCAAAACAACTCAATTTACATCAAAATTCCCAAAGTTGTCAAAACCCGACTTTCGGTACGCTTGTCGAAAAATTACAAAAGTTACATATTCGGAACCCTCATCTCGATACGAGTCTAAGCATATCAATTTTACCAAATTCGGACTCCCGGATCAAAATCTCACCTACCGTTCGGATTTCGCCAAAATTCAACCTTAGCCAATTCAAGCCTATTTCTACACCGGGCCTCCAAATTCAATTCCGATCGCTCCCCTAAGTCAAAAATCACCTTCCGGAACTAACCGAATCATCAGAATCCGATTCCGAGCCCTCTAGCTAAATAGTCAACTCCGGGTTGACTTTCCTTATTCAAGTCTCCTTCAAAAAGGCTATATGCCTCATTTTCAATCCAATTCACTCCTAACTCACCCGATAGACTCTAACACTGATATAAAATCATAAAACATGTATTTACAACATAACGGGGTGGTAATTCCCGTGACGACGGGCCGGGTCGTCACATTCTCCCCCTCTTAAGCAAACGCTCGTCCTCGAGCGGGTCAAGAAACATACCCGAAGTCTCAAACAAGTGAGGATATCTGCTCCGCATCTCCCGCTCGATCTCCCAAGTGGCCTCCTCCACGGGTCGACCTCTCCACTGAACCTTAACTGATGCAATCTCCTTAGACCTCAATTTTCTCACCTGACGTCCCAAAATGGCAATAGGCTCCACATCATAGGATAGATCACCATCAAGCTGAATGGTACCGAAATCTAATACATGAGACGGATCTCCAATGTACTTCCGGAGCATAGACACATGGAATACTGGATGAACGCTGGATAAGCTGGGCGGCAAGGCTAACTCATATGCCACCTTTCCAACTCTCTTGAGTATCTCAAAAGGACCAATGTACCTGGGACTCAACTTTCCTTTCTTCCCAAACCTCATAACACCCTTCATAGGTGAAATCTTCAACAATACTCTGTCACCAACCATGAAAGACAACTCTCGAACTCTACGGTCCGCATAACTCTTCTGACGAGACTGTGCTGTACGAAGCCTCTCCTGGATCAACTTTGCTCTATCTAGAGCATCCTGGACTAACTCGGTCCCTATCAATCTAACCTCACCAGGCTCAAACCATCCCACGGGGGATCTACACCGCCTGCCATACAATGCCTCATACGGGGCCATCTGAATACTCGACTGATAACTGTTGTTGTAGGCAAACTCGGCAAGTGGTAGGAACTCATCCCACGAACCACCAAAATCAATCACACAAGCTCGCAACATATCCTCCAAGATCTGAATAGTGCGCTCAGACTGTCCGTCTGTCTGGGGGTGAAATGCTGTACTCAACTCAACCCGCGTACCCATCTCTCGCCGAAATGCTCTCCAAAACTGAGAAGTGAACTGAGTACCCCTGTCGGATATGATAGACACTGGGACTCCATGCAATCGAACAATCTCTCGAATAAAGATCGATGCCAACCGCTCCGATGAGTAGGTAGTACTAACTGGAATGAAGTGAGCTGACTTGGTCAGTCTATCCACAATCACCCATACGGAATCAAACTTCCTCGCCGTCCGAGGGAGTCCAGTAACAAAGTCCATAGTGATCCTCTCCCATTTCCACTCAGGAATAGCAATGCGCTGAAATACACCACCGGGCCTCCGGTGCTCGTACTTAACCTGCTGACAGTTGAGGCACCGTGCTACATGTCTGACAATGTCCATTTTCATCTTTCTCCACCAATAGTGCTGTTTCAAATCTTGATACATCTTCGCGGCTCCCTGGATGGATAGAATACCGCGAGCTATGGGCCTCTTCCAGAATCAACTCACGAAGGCCATCAACATTGGGCACACATATCCGGCCCTGCATCCTCAATACATCGTCACTATCAATGGTGACATCTCTAGCATCATCATGCTGAACTCTATCCCTCAGGACAGCCAAATGTGGATCATCATATCGGCGCTCACGAATACGATCATATAGAGATGACCGAGATACAACACAAGCCAATACCCTGCCGGGCTCCGAAATATCTAACCTCACTAGCCGATTGGCTAGCACCTGGACATCATAAGCAAATTGTCTCTCCTCAGCTGGAATATATGCCAAGCTCCCCATATTGACCGCCTTCCGGCTCAAAGCATCGGCCACCACATTGGCCTTACCCGGATGATATAATATAGTAATGTCATAATCCTTCAGCAACTCAAGCCATCTCCGCTGTCTCAAATTAAGGTCTTTCTGTTTGAACAAGTGCCGGAGACTACGATGGTCGGTATACACCTCACAAGACACACCGTACAAATAGTGCCTCCAAATCTTCAAGGCATGAACAATGGCGGCTAGCTCCAAGTCATGAACAGGATAGTTCTTCTCATGCGGCTTCAACCTGCCGAGAAGCATAAGCAATTACCTTTCCTTCCTGCATCAACACACAACCTACCCCCACTCTCGAGGCATCACAATAAACGATATATGAACCTGAAGCTGATGGCAATACTAACACTAGAGCTGTGGTCAAAGCTGTCTTGAGCTTCTGAAAGCTCTCCTCGCACTCATCCGACCACACGAATGGTGCTCCCTTCTGGGTCAATTTAGTCAATGAAGAAGCAATGGATGAAAATCCCTGAACAAACCGGCGATAATACCCCGCCAAGCCAAGAAAACTCCTGATCTCTGTAGCTGAGGACGGTCTAGGCCAACTCTGCACCGCCTCTATCTTTTTCTGATCAACCTGAATACCATCACGAGACACCACATGTCCCAGAAATGCTACGGACTCGAGCCAAAACTCGCACTTGGAGAATTTAGCATATAGCTTCTCCTCCCTCAATCTCTGCAACACAATGCTCAAATGCTGAGCATGCTCCTCCCGAGTACGGGAGTAGACTAGAATGTCATCAATGAACACAATCACAAATGAATCCAAATAGGGCCTGCACACACTGTTCATCATATGCATAAATGCTGCTGGGGCGTTGGTCAGCCCAAACGACATCACAAGAAACTCATAATGACCATATCGGGTCCCGAATGCAGTCTTCATAATATCCGAGTCCCTGATCTTCAGCTGATGATAGCCTGAACGAAGATCGATCTTAGAAAACACCCTCGCACCCTGTAACCTGATCAAACAAATCATCTATGCGCGGTAGAGGGTACTTGTTCTTCACCGTCACTTTGTTCAATTGCCTATAATCAATACACATTCGCATGGAACCATCTTTCTTTTTAACAAATAATACCGGCGCACCCCACGGAGACACACTAGGACGGATGAAACCCTTATCCAGAAGTTCTTGAAGCTGCTCTTTTAGTTCTTTCAACTCCGCTGGTGCCATTCGATAAGGAGGAATGGATATGGGCTGAGTGCCCGGCACCAAGTCAATGCCAAAATCAATATCCCTGTCCGGCGGCATGCCCGGCAGGTCTGAGGGGAATACATCTGAGAAGTCCCTCACAACAGGTACAGAATCAATGCTAGGAGACTCAGCTCCCACATCTCTCACAAAAGCTAAGTACGATAAACACCCTTTTTCAACCATCTTCCGAGCTTTTAGGAACGAAATAACACGGCTAGGGACGAAATCGGTCGAACCCCGCCACTCAATCTGAGAAATACCAGGAATGGCCAACGTAACTGTCTTAGCATGACAGTCCAATATAGCATGATACGGAGACAACCAGTCCATACCCAATATAACATCAAAATCCACCATACCCAACAACAACAAATCTGCCTGGGGTCTCCAGATCCCCAATAGATATAACACAGGATCTATAGACATGATCCACAACAATCGTATCACCCACGGGGGTGGATACATGAACAGGTAAATCAAGACTACCACGAGTCGCACCCAAATGATGTGCAAAATAAGAGGACACGTAAGAATATGTGGATCCTGGATCAAATAGAACAGAGGCATCTCTGCTGTGACAGACAGAAATGATACCTGTAATCACCGCATCGGAGGCAACCGCATCACGCCTATCAGGGAGTGCATTGAATCGTGCCTGGCCTCCACCAGATCTCTTCTCGCCTCTGGGGCGACCACGAGAAGGCTGACCTCCACCTCTACTAGACTGAGATGGTGCTGAAGAGGAGGGCTGATCCCTCTGCTGAGTCCTGCCCCTACGTAGTCGAGGGCAATGCCTCCTCATGTGGCCAAACTCACCACACTCATAACATGCACCTGGTGCCGGAGAAGTAGGTGCTGCACTCTGGGCCTGGGAGGGCACTAAGTGATGACTGACCCTGCTGAAACCCCCGTCGACCACGACCATAAGAACCTCCGCTCTCGCTCCGGGCGGCCCGAATGAGAAGGTCTAGACGAGCGACCTCTTGCTCTGTCGGGAATGCCCTCTGATGGAGCACCACCGAAACCGCGAACCACGAGGCCTCTTGGCCTCCCACTCTCTCTCTCGGCGACGATCCGCCTCGATGGAGCGTGCCATATCAGCTACTTGCTCAAACGATGATGACAGAACTCGCTCGCCGGTCATAAGAATACGGATAGAGTAGTTGAGGCTATCAATGAACCTCATGATCCTCTCCCTATCAGTGGGGATCATCCATGTGGCATGCCTAGCCAACCGAGTGAATCTAAGCTCATACTGAGTCACAGACATGTCGCCCTGAATCAACCACTCGAACCGGCGACGTAGCTCCTCGCGACGAGACTGAGGTACATATTTCTCTAGAAAGAGAGTAGAGAACTGCTGCCATGTGAGAGGTGCTGCTCCTGCAGGCCTACGCCTCTCAAACTCTTCCCACCAATCAAATGCGGGACTAGTGAACTGAAAGGTAGTAAATGAAACTCCGCTGGACTCAAGAATACCAGCCGTCCGCAACATCCTCTAACACTTGTCCAAGAAACCCTGGGCATCCTCGCCCTCAACGCCATTGAAATAGGGTGGCTGAAGTCTACCAAATCTCTCAAGACGACGCTTCTCGTCGTCAGGCATAACCTGAACCATATGCTCTAGAACTGGAGCTGGTGCAGCTGGAGGAATAACCGGTGCAACCACCTGAGCGGGGACCGCCTCTGGCGTCTGAAGTCCCTGAACAACCGGGTCAGGTGTGCGAGCTGCAGGGGTCCGCTGACCACCCCCTGTCTGAGATGTCGCTGCAGTAGCAGTAGCTGAGACTACCTGAGCCAAACCGGAACACACCGATAATATCTGAGCAAGAGTCTCCTGAAGACCAGGAATAGCAATAGATACAGTCTGGCCCTAAACTGGGGCTGCTGTAGCATCAACCACTGGGGGCTGCTCCTGAACTGGTACAACGGGCGGGTCAGCTCAGCCGCCCTACCTCTACCTCTAGCACGACCGCGCCCACGGCCTCTAACAGGTGGCAATGGAGGTCGTCCACCTCGTCCTGATGCTCGTGTTCTCGCCATCTGTGAGAGAATAGAATATAGAAGTTCAGTTCTCAGAACAACAAGATCGCACGACAGAGTTCAAGAAAAGTGAAGTTTTCCTAAAGGTTCGCAGCCTCCCGAGGATAAGTACAGGCGTCCCTATACCGATCCACAAGACTCTACTAACCGGCTCAAGACTCATGAGGCCTAGTAAACCTAGGCTCTGATACCAACTTGTCATGACCCCAAATCCGGTCGTGATGGCGCCCAGCACATTGCTAAGCCAGCCTGACCAATCCATATCAACCACGGAGCTAGAAGCTCTCTTTAACCCATTTAAGCAAATTAATTCACGAAATAACAGCAATACATGTAATGAAAACGGGAAACCAAGTCCCATAATACATCAACTCCCATAGACCAAGGGTCAAGAGTCATGAGCCTCTACTGAACATGAGTGTATAAAGGTTTACAAGATACCAAGTGCGGAAAGAAAAGTCAATACAACATCAAGACAGTAAGAAGGAATATCGGGTCCTGCGGACTCTGCGGCTACCTCGAATATCCACAAACGTCGCCTCGCACAGCTACTGGATCACTGCTGAGAGGTACCTGGATCCGCACACAAGGTGCAGGGAGTAAAATGAGTACTGCCAGACTCAGTGGTAATAAACAAGGGTAAGACAGCGCAGATAAGAAATCCGCAATAAAGCACTATGTAAAACTATAATCAGCTACCCTGTCATAGAATCAATATTCACTGTACCTGTACCAACAAATACCAATAAATAGCATAACAGCTAGGAGATGTAGCTAAATGCAATGCAATGCATGATATGACCGCTACGGCGCGTAGCCCGACTCCAATTTTGGGTACCCGTGCTCACTGTGGGGGTTCAGACTCCAGAGGGGCTCCTACAGCCCAAGCACATCTCATAGAGATATTCTCGCGGCGTGCAGTCCGATCCAACATATATCCTGCTGCGGCGTGCAGCCCGATCCACTACTAGTCAGCTAATATGCAGATACAGCCTCGCAGGCTCAAAAGTAGTTTTTGAAAACTCTTTTATCATTTTTCAGTTGGAAAACAGTAATATCAAGTTCCGGAGATTGGAATTAGCATAATAACAAAAATAGCTGCGGACTAGTAGTAAACTAGCATGTCTATATGATAAGACAATGATAACAATCCTCGCGGGATCCAATAACTGGCTCACAGCCCACAATATACTCAACCGTCCAAGAAGGAGGTTCAACGGCTCGAGAATAGCCAATAATACAGTATCAACAGGTCGGACTAATATATAGTCTCCGGTTCATGATCGACCCCGCACTCTCAAGAGAGTGCGTGTCTCGCCGCTATATAGCGTCACAAAGTGGTATACCGGGGTTTCGAACCCGCCGGTCATCACCCACATCTATTACTCACCTCAATACGGCGCGACGACTACTCCGCAATGCCCTTGCCACGAGAATCAAGCTCCGCACGCGTAGAATCCGATCAAATACAGTAGAAACACAACAAATTAGGCCAATGGGACGACACCGAATCAAAACAACTCAATTTACATCAAAATTCCCAAAGTTGTCAAAACCCGACTTTCGGTACGCTTGTCGAAAAATTACAAAAGTCACATATTCGGAACCCTCATCTCGATACGAGTCTAAGCATATCAATTTTACCAAATTCGGACTCCCGGATCAAAATCTCACCTACCGTTCGGATTTCGCCAAAATTCAACCTTAGCCAATTCAAGCCTATTTCTACACCGGGCCTCCAAATTCAATTCCGATCGCTCCCCTAAGTCACAAATCACCTTCCGAAACTAACCGAATCATCAGAATCCGATTCCGAGCCCTCTAGCTAAATAGTCAACTCCGGGTTGACTTTCCTTATTCAAGTCTCCTTCAAAAAGGCTATATGCCTCATTTTCAATCCAATTCACTCCTAACTCACCCGATAGACTCTAACACTGATATAAAATCATAAAACATGTATTTACAACATAACGGGGTGGTAATTCCCGTGACGACGGGCCGGGTCGTCACATCAATGGTGAACTCTGTATCATCTGTCTCCACTATCACATCAACCGCATCAATAAGAGAGCAATTCGCGAACTCACTAGGGCGCTTCATGTATTTTTTCACATTGAATATGATCTCTTCATCATTCAACCTCATCTTGAGTTCCCCAGTCTCACAATCAATTAGAGCTCTCCAGGTGGCTAGGAATGGTCTCCCTAGGATTATAGGAATTTCCCCGTCCACCTTGCAATCAAGAATCACAAAATCGGCGGGAAACACGAACTTCCCTATCTGGATAAGCACATCATCAAAAATACCAAATGGACGCTTAACCATCCTGTCAGCAAGCTGTAATAACATAAAGGTAGGCCTGGCTCTCCCAATGCCTAGCCTCTTATAAATAACTAAGGGCATGAGATTAATGCTTGCCCCCAAATCACACAATGCTTTTGCAAAGGCATAATTCCCTATAGTGCATGGGATGGTGAAGCTACCTAGATCAGATAGCTTCTCAGCTATGGGTCTGGAGACCACTACACTACAAGCTCGGGTAAGGGTTACGGTGGCCAAGTCTTGGAAATCAAATTTCCGCGACATCAAATCTTTCATCATCTTAGCATACCCAGGCATTTCTTTTAAAGCTTCAATTAAGGGAATGTTTACCTGGATTTGCTTGAGCATCTCAAAGAACTTTTTGTATTGCTCTTCTTTCTGGTGTTTGGCCAACCTTTGGGGGAATGGTGGTGGAGGCCTCTTCTTCCCAATGACTTGGGAATTTTCCTGCTCTAGCATTTTCTCTTCAACCTGCTGCTTTACCTGTTCAGCTACTGTCTCCTTTCCTTGCTGCTCCTCTTTATTTTTAGCAACTGGCTGGACTGTAACTTTTGTCAACCATGTGGACTCATCCAGTTCAATGGGCACTGGAGCGAGTGTCTAAGCTTGTGTGTCGCTTTTCTCTCTTTCTTTCTCAGCATCAAGATCTCTACCACTTCTCAAAGTCACTGCCATCAGCTGCTTTGGGACTTGGTCTTTTGGGTTTGTTTGTGTATCTACAAGCAATGTCCCTTGAGGATGATTGTTAAGTGACATAGCAATCTGGCCCATCTGTACTTCCATATTTTTGATCGATGCGTCATGTGCATCTATTCTTTCAATTGTTTTGGCATTTGACCCAATTACCTGCTGCATCATAGCTTCCAACCTAGTGAACCCATCGTCTTGTCTACCCCCATGCTGTGGTGGAGATGAATGATATCCCTGTTGCTGATTGCTGACATTCTGAGGTCTAGGATATGGAGCCATGTTGTGTGGTGGCCTCATACCTGCTGCATTATATTGTGGCTGAGGAGGCCTAAACTGCTGTGGAGCCTACTGACCCCAACTCTGGTTACCTTGTTGCTGCCCCCCATAGTGAGCCACATAATTCATGTCTTCATGCTGATGATGATGCTCTTGGTCTGCAGCCCATGGATTACCTATGGGTTGGCTAATGCAAGATGTGCATAAACCACCATTGGTAGTGTTTACAATATGAACTTGTTGCTTAACCCCTGATTCTTCCACCTTCTTTGTCAGGATGCTCATTTGTGTCAATAAAGTTGCCACATTCTCCTCTAGACTGTTGGATGGATTCAGAGGTACAGAGTGTACCACTGGAGTGATAGGAGCATTCCTGGTTGTCCACCCGGAATTTTGAGCCATCTTGTCAAGCAAATTTTGGCCCTCTCTCCAAGTCTTGCTCAGAAAAGCCCCACCTGCTGAAGCATCTACAATATTTTTCATACTACCTGAAAGCCCCATGTAGAACCTTTGGCCCAACATCTGCTTAGGAATCCCATGGTGAGGACACATAACAAGCATACCCTTGAATCTGCCTCAAGTTTCATGTAATGTTTCCATTGGTTTCTGCTTGAAGCTCAGAATCTCATCAATTTGTTGAGCTGTCTTGTTAGGTGAATGAAACTTGTTGTGGATATGTTTGACTAACTTATCCCAAGTTTCAATAGAGTTTATGGCGAGTGAGTTTAGCCATACCTGTGCAGCTCCTGTAACTAAGAACGGAAAGAGCAATAATCTGATGGCTTCCGGAGTCACATTCGGTTGCCTCTGTGTCTTGCATATTGAGAGAAAGGTCTTCAGGTGCTGCTGTGGATCTTCAACTTGAGACCCAGAGAGTAATCCCTTTTTTTGAAACAAGTGTAGCATGTTGTTGGTAATCCGGAAAGACTCAGCTTGAATTTCTGGCACAACGATGGCAGTTGCCAAATTATCCGTTGTGGGTTGTGCCCAGTCATACAGTGCACCTTCTTGTGCCTCCTGCACCTCTTGCATATTTAACCCGACTTGCTGGTTTGGTTCGTTTGCATCATCCATGTCGAAGTCTAGTTTGATTGGTTGTTGTGGTTGCTGAATTTGTTTGATAGCACTGTTACGTGCCCGAAAAGTTTGCTCGGGGTATGTGAGTCCTTCAATTAGTTCTCCAGTCCTTGCAGATTTTCTAGGCATGCACCTGAGTACCCAAATCAACAACCGTCAAAATAGTCAATGTAAAGTGTAGAATGAACCTGACTACACAATAATCTTGAAGTTCTATCAATGGCAATTGATAATTCCGTTAATTCCCCAGCAACAGAGGCAAAATTGATTCACGTCCAAGCAACGGTCATAATCAATATAACCTGGTCTAATAAGTCCAAGATCGATCCCACAGGAAATTAACCTACCAATCACAACTTTCACAACCCAAGAGTACTTCCGAATCAAGTTCCCAAAAATTCGAGTATATGTTTTTTGTGAATTTCGACTAACTACTTTTGCAAGAATTAAAAAGGTTTAAAAGAAAGAATTGAATGTTGGGGAAAATAATATGGAAAAGGACTAAGGTATTGATTTCCCCTGTTGATGAAATCCCTTATCTTTATGCTCATACAAATTGTCAATATATTCTATCAATCATGAACACTATTTGTATCATAATCCTCTCCCGAGCAATTACAATAATTTACTAGTGCACTCTCCCGAGCTACCCTAGATAGCTTTAATTTGAATAGTTCACTTAAGATTGCACCCAAGACTTCGTTATTCCTAACCCCGTCTTTACGCCTAATGTTATAGATTCCTCCAATAACCTAGGTGTGGTGTTGTTCAACAATAAACCTAAATATGCACTCTTTTCCAAGTTATGCACACTAAATAGGCATAGCTAATTGGGTATCCTACAAATTAACTACAATAATAACAAAGTTGAACAAATATAAATCTAGCTAACAATTTGTAATCACATAAACAATAAGTTCATCACTCAATAGGTTCCATCAAAACCTTAGAAAAGGATTTAGCTACTCATGCTCAAAGAAACAAGAATAAAAATTGAATTCATAAATAAATACCTGATATAAAATAAAGCAATGAGTTGAGAGAGTTCTCTCTTACTAATTGTCTTGCAAAAGTAATGAAAAATAGACAACATGCCTCTATTGTGCGAACTAGGGGTTTATATAGAGGTTTTAGGGCTTAAAAACTGAATTTGTACAAAACTATGAAACATTCTGCGGCGCCTTCAGCGGTTCGTCTGTGGCCGCGGGCGAACCGCGAACAGAGCAGTCCTCTGATTCTTCCGAAAAGTTCAGAGAGCTTGTTTTTTCGCGGTTCATCCGCGGTCGCGAGTGAACCACAGATGAATAGTACTTCTGATTTTTCTTTGATTCTTCAAGCTCACTTCACTTCAACTCTTCATTTGGAAGATGGTGAGTGATTTGAAGAAGAAAGGGGGAGGGATTGTAGAGAGAAGGTGGAGAGAATTTAGAGAGAGAGAAAGAGGATTTGGGGGTGATAGGCAGCTGTGGAGGGGGGAATGAGGGAGGGGGATAATGTTTTAGGGTTATTAAAGAAGGGGGGAATGAAGTCCTATATGATCTCAAATTGAGAAAAGCCTACATTAGTGGATACATACATGAAAGGCAAGGCTATGGTACGTAGCGTCGGGCTTAGGGTCTATTCTTTGAGAGAGTGAGTGTGAAATCCCTCTACATTGATTTGTGTGTAAATACTCAAAAAGGTGAGGTGGACTTAGGGAGAGCCAAGGATGTACGCGTTTGGGGTCCACAATAACCAAAGTGTTTTGAGAAAGGCTCTTTGATGGATCGAGTCAACCCTCGAAGCTCTTGTGTCACACTTGATCCACAAAGCTTCAAATTTTCGTAAAGGTGAATGATACATTTGCATTAGGGACAATTGTTAGTCCCAATTGATATTTGTAAGGTTACTCTTAGACAAATGGGAATTGTTTTGATGTCTTTTCTCTAAAAAGTTAGGTCTCATTTTGATTTGCTTGAGGACAATCAAAGGTTTAAGTTTGGGGGAGTTGATAACTTGGAATTTTGCATACTTTTAGACCCCTTCTTGCCCGAGCTTTGTGCATAAAACGTGTTAGTCTGGCCTTGATTTGCTTACAAGTGCGCTATTTGGTAGGTTTGAGCAAAAAAAGGACGAATACCATCAAATCAGTTCAAAAAGGAGTGAAACCTGCTAAGCGTCAAGTGAAGAAGTAGAAGGACACAAAAGGAACCTGTGCGGACCGCACTGTTTTGTTGTGCGGCCGCAGAAGGTGATTCAAAAAGTAGACTAGGCTACCTTCAGCTGCGCGGACCGCAATGATTTGGTGTGCTGCCGCGCAGACAAGTTCAGAGACGCCAAATTCAAAAGCAAATCTACGCGAACAGCGTCCATTTTCATGTGGTCCGTGTGCCAAAATAGTGCGGCCCGCGTGGGTAAAGATTCAGAGAGTTTGCAATTGGAGGAGTTACACAGTGCGGCCATGCGCCATTTCTATGCGGTCCGCGTTGCTGGACCTACACGGCCGCACATCAAAGGTGTGCGGTCTACATCACACACTCTCAGGTATTTTTGTCCGAAAATTTATGTACATTATAAATAGCTTCTTTTACTTTTTTAGGATATGTCAGATATTAGATACGAATAGCTGCGCTCGTGAAGACAATTTGTCGCCTATTTTGGGCAAATTTCGTAGTCTTTTATCATTGAAGCTTCTAGATTTAATTTGTAATAAGATACTATGTCAATTTCATCTTTAATTTCTTCATTTTCTTCATTATTCATGGCTAGTTAAACTCATAGCTAGAGTTGTAGCTCAACCCTAGTGTGGGTAATTAATGGGTTAGATTATAGAATGCTTAGATGATTATGGGTGTTAGGATTTGGGTTGATTGAATGTTTTTCATTTGGATTTGGTGGTTGCAAACACTAAGTCTAGCTTTGTGGGTTTGGGCTCTTCTTGAGAAAGAAAGTCTAAAACTTATCAATCAATCCCAACAAGGATTTGGAATGGACCCATGAAAATGGTAGTGCCAAGTAACGGGTAAAAACCTCGAGAGAGTAATTACCCAACTTGAGCCTAATGTTGCTTGGGCAAATTAGCCTACCCAATTGGTCTCGAGAGAGTCAATTGGGAAAAATCGTTCTCTCTACCGAGAGGTATGAGAATGAATGCATAGAGAAACGGTTATCTAATCATCCCATCATATCATCTTTGTATTGAATTTCATTACCCGTTAGTTATCCACCTACGTAAATGCTACTACCCTAGTCCTTTTTCTACTTGCATTACACTTTTGAATCATCCTTGGCATAATCTAGACTTCGTATTAGTAGTTGATAGAGTAGTTATTAAAAAGAAAACACAAATATGTTTGAAGATAAATTAGAAGCTAACTAGCAATTCTAGTTCATCGCAAATTCTCACTCCAAATTCCAACTCCCTGTGGATTGACCCCGAACCACTATTCGGGTAAAAGTTAGTTGTGCCCGCTCTTCCTTTAGGTTGAGTTGGCAATCGATCAACTTTTATCATTTTCTAAATTTTCTTAGTCTTTTATCATTGAAACTTCTAGATTGAATTTGTAATAAGATACTATGTCAATTTCATCTTTAATTTCTTCAGTTTCTTTATTATTCATGGCTAGCTAAACTCATAGCTAGGGTTGTAGCTCAACCCTAGTGTGGGTAATTAATGGGTTAGATTATTTAATTCTTAGATGATTATGGGTGTTAGGATTTGGGTTGATTGAATGTTTTTCATTTGGATTTGGTGGTTGCAAACACTATGTCTAGCTTTGTGGGTTTGGGCACTTCTTGAGAAAGAGAGTCTAAAACTTATCAATCAATCCCAACAAGGATTTGGGATGGACCCATGAAAATGGTAGTCCCAAGTAACGGGTAAAAACCTCGAGAGAGTAATTACCCAACTTGAACCTAAAGTTTCTTGGGCAAATTATCCTACCCAATTGGTCTCGAGAGAGTCAATTGGGCAAAATCGTTCTCTCTACCGAGAGGTGTGAGAATGAATGCATAGAGCGACGGTTATCCAATCATCCCATCATATCATCTTTGTATTGAATTTCATTTCCCGTTAGTTATTCACCTAGGTAAATGCTACTACCCTAGTCCTTTTACTACTTGCATTACACTTTTGAATCATCCTTAGCATAATATAGACTTCGTATTAGTAGTTGATAGATTAGTTATTAAAAAGAAAACACAAATATGTTTGAAGATAAATTAGAAGCTAACTAGCAATTCTAGTTCATCGCAATTTCTCACTCCAAATTCCAACTCCATGTGGATTGAACCCGAACCACTATTCGGGTAAAAGTCAGTTGTGCCCGCTCTTCCTTTGGGTTGAGTTTGCAATCGATCAACTTTTTGGCGCCGTTGCCGGGATGTTGACGGTGTTGATTGATTGCGTTGCTAGTGTTGTGTTTTGCTTTTTTTTTCCTTCTTTTACTAATTTTCTTGACTCAATCTAATAGGTACAAATGGCTCTTAATGCAAATGCTAATATTCCCCTTGGCGATGCCATGGCGGGGGAGGAGGTAGAGGACCTCGAGCAAGATGAATTCCCGGTACCACATATACCACGGAGGGCCCGAAATGCAAATGCAAATCAACAAGGCCACATCCCAGACCCTCCTCCGCCACCGCTAAGGGTTGCACCAAGGGCAATGACAAACCAAGTATACGCCAGTGTCGTTGTTCCTCCCCGAATCCGGGCGGGGAACTTTCAAATTACAAATGTGATGTTGAAACTATTGGATCAAAGAGGGTATTTTATGGGCGCCTCCAATCAAAATGCCTACAAGCACTTGAAGGGGTTCGTAGATACCTGTTGGGGAAGCATACAAACCAATGTGTCCGAAGATGCTTTGCGACTACAGCTTTTCCCTTTCTTATTGAGGGGTAAGGCGTTGGATTGGTTGGAGCGGTTACCGAATCACTCAATCACTACATGGGACGAATTGGCGGACAAGTTCATCACCAAGTTCTTTTCCCCCACTCACATGGCGGCCCTGCAAGATGAGATTCTAGCCTTCAATCAAGAGCCAACGGAGCCGTTACATGAAATTTGGGAGAGGTATTGGACTATGGTGAAAGAGTGCCCTAACAATGACATGACCGATGCTATGGTTCAACAAACTTTCTATAGGGGGGATCAATACGGCTAATCAATGCATTGTAAACCAACTTCATGAAGTTATCTTTGGAGGAAGCATGTGATGTTATGGACCAAATGGCCGATACTTCTTCGGCATGGAAAAGTTGCGCAAATGTACATCAAGGCGATCCAAATGTTATCCATTTACACAAAGAGTTGCATGACCACGGCCAAGCCATTGCCGAGCTCACTACAACCATGAATCAATTGGCGAAAGATCAACTTCAACAAGTGCAAAATCAATGCCAAGTAAATTCCATGGATAGTGTCTCGATGTTGAAAAGAAGGAATAGAGGGCAACATGCACAACAAGGCCAATGTGATCAAACTGAGAACAACAATGACAACGAAGGATTTTATAATAATGGCTTTGATGATCAAGACGAAGATTGCCAATATGTGAATAACTTTCAAGGTAATAGAGCGAATCAAACTAATCAACAATGGCATTGCCAAGGCAATTGGGGGAACCAATAAGGAAGAGGAAATTGGAACAATAATAACAATGGGAACAACGGTGGTGATTGGCACAACGAAGGAAACAATTGGAACAATCAAAGCAACAATTGGAACAATCAAGGAAATAATGGTGGCAATTGGAGTGGTAATAATAGCAACTGGGGGAACAACAACAATGAAGGCGGATGGAACAATGGTGGAAATCAAAACAATCGGGGGTAAGGTTTTCAAAGAGCTACCATGTATCAAAGACCCAACAATCCACCCCCTTTCCGTTCACAAGGATCAAGTTCGTTGAGCAATGATATGGGTAAAATTGAAGTTATGTTTGAACAAATAATGAAAAAGAATCCAGATTCGAATGCCCAACTAGCTTCTCACAATACTTCAATCCGGAATTTGGAAGTTCAAATTGGCCAACTTTCTCAATCTTTGAATTCCCGACCCAAGGCTGCACTACCAAGCGACACGGTGGTAAACCCGAAGTGAGGGAACAATCATGTGATGGCCGTGACAACAAGAAGTGGAAGAGGCAGTGTTGTGAATGCCTCAAATGAGAATCAAGTTGTGAATGCGGAAGTACATTTGAATGATGATGACATGCCGATGAATGATGACAATGTGGTTGAACCTATTGAAACAAATGATGTGCGGATTGATATTGAGGATGAGGCCGGGATTGAATCTTAAGATACCTTCAACCCGTCTAGGGAACACATCATTGATATTTCCGAGCCGGTTGTTCCAAAGGCCAAGGCACCCATGCCAAGGCCACCTCCACCTTATCCGCAAAGATTGGCAAAGCAAAAGGGAGATAATCAATTCAATAAATTCTTAGAGATGAAAAAGAGTTTGACCATTAATGTGCCTTTGGTGGAGGCACTCGAGCAAATTCCGGGTTATGCTAAATTCACGAAGGACTTGGTTATGAAAAAGAGGTCGATGGATTGTGAGACGATAATGATGACTCACCAAGTGAGTGCGATAGTTCATTCCATGGTTCCTAAGCTAAAAGACCCCGGTGCTTTCACCATTCCTTGTACAATTGGAAGTGCTAATTTTTCTAAAGCACTTTGTGATTTGGGGGCAAGTATCAATCTTATGCCATATTCCATGCTTAAGACCTTGGGTATTGGACAACCCCGACCAACTTCAATGAGGCTCCAAATGGTAGATCGGTCTATGAAGAGGCCTTTGGGAATCATCGACGATGTTCTAGTTCGAGTAGACAAGTTTATCTTGCCGACTGATTTTGTCATTCTTGATTGTGAAGTTGACTTTGAATTCCCAATCATTCTTGGATGGCCATGCTTAGCCACCGGGAAAGCCTTAGTTGATGTTGAAGTGGGAGAATTGACTTTTCGGGTCGGCGATGAAAAAGTGGTGTTTCACGTGTGCAAATCCATGCGACAACTAAATAGCATCGATATGTGCTCGTTTGTTGACATTGTCATGGCGGTGAAAGTGGATGACACAAACGCAATGATCAATGTTGAAGATCCACTTGAAGGGGTCCTTTTGAACATGGAGGTCAATGATGATGCCGATCGTGTTGAATGTGTAAATGCTTTGCATGGGCTCTTACTCTTATGAGCCGAGAAAGCTATCTTTGAACCTTGAAAATTGCAAGACCCCTCCAACTAAGCCATCTATTGAGGAGCCGCGAGTGTTGGAGTTGAAACCACTTCCTCCTCACCTCAGGTATGAATACATGGGCCCTAATTTTACTTTGCCGGTTATACTTTCCTCTTGCTTAACTAACATGCAGATTGACGCCACTTTGGCGGTCTTACAAAAGCGCAAGCGAGCAATTGGATGGACCTTGGCGGATATTCGTGGTATAAACCCCCCTTTATGCATGCACAAGATAATATTGGAGGAGAATGCTAGGCCATTATTGAGCACCAAAGACGATTAAATGAGGCCATGCAAGAGGTAGTCAAAAAGGAAATCATCAAATGGTTGGATGCCGGGGTGGTCTACCCCATTTCGGATAGTTCTTGGACCTCTCCGGTCTAATGTGTTCCAAAGAAGGGTGGCATGACGCTTGTCACCAATGCAAACAATGAATTGATTCCTACTCGTACGGCCACAGGTTGGAGAGTATGCATGGACTATAGGAAGCTCAACAAGGTGACACGGAAGGACCATTTTCCATTACTTTTCTTGGATCAAATGTTGCACCGACTTGCGGGGAGAGCCTATTATTGCTTCCTTGATGGCTATTCGGGGTACAATCAAATACTCATCACCCCGGAGGATCAGGAAAAGACAACATTTACATGACCTTATGGCACATTCGCCTTCTCTAGAATGCCATTTGGACTATGTAATGCCCCATCTACATTTCAGAGGTGCATGATGGCGATCATCACCGATATGGTGACGGACATTCTTGAGATATTCATGGATGACTTTAGTATGGTAGGGGATTCTTTTGATGATTGTTTGTCAAACTCGGATAGTGTGTTGGCAAGATGCGAGGAGACAAACCCTGTGCTTAACTGGGAGAAGTGTCACTTTATGGTGCGAGAAGGAATTGTATTGGGCCACAAAGTCTCGAAGAATGGCATTGAAGTTGACAAAGCAAAGATAGAGGTTATTTCGAGGCTCCCTCCCCCTAACTCTGTTAAAGGGGTGAGGAGTTTCTCAGGTAACGCCGGTTTCTATCGGCGCTTCATAAAGGATTTTTCCAAGATCGTTAACCCATTGTATAAGCTATTGGAGAAGGATGAAAAGTTTGTCTTTGATGAGAGATGTATGGAATCTTTTGCGTTATTGAAGCAAAAGATGACTACTACTCCCATCATTACTGCACCTAATTGGAACTTGCCAATTGAACTTATGTGCGATGCAAGTAATATGGTGGTAGGAGCGGTACTTGGCCAAAGAATCAACAAGATGTTCCATCCGGTGTACTACTCAAGCAAGACAATGAACGAGGCTCAAAGAAATTATATCGTCACGGAGAAGGAGTTGCTATGTATTGTCTTTGCTATGGAAAAGTTTCGTCCTTACCTTATGGGGGCCAAGGTGATTATTCATACCGATCATGCTGCCCTTAGGTATTTGATGACAAAGAAGGACTCAAAGGCAAGGTTGATGAGATGGGTCCTACTTCTTCAAGAGTTTGATCTAGAAATTGTTGATCGCAAGGGTAGTGAAAACCAAGTGGCGGACCACTTGTCCCATTTGGAGGAGGAGGGGAGGCCATCCAATGGCATTGAAATAAATGATTCCTTCCCGGATGAACAACTCCTCGCGGTGTGGATGCATGATATGACGTGGTTTGCCGATGTTGCCAATTATCTTGTGACCGGTGTGGTCCCGTATGAGCTCTCTTCTAACCAAAGGAAAAAGCTCAAGCGGGATAGCTTGGATTTCTATTGGGATGATCCGTATCTCTTCAATATTTGCATGGATAGGGGTAATTCGAAGGTGTGTTCTGGAAAGTGAGCAAATGAGTATCTTGGAGGCTTGTCTCTCTTCTTCCTACGGTTGTCATCATGGGGGAGAGAGAACGGCTTCCAAAGTTTTGAGTTGTGGTTTTTATTGGCCAATGATTTTCAAAGATGCTAGTGATTTGGTGAAAAGTTGTGATGCGTGCCAAAGGGCCGGTGGTATTTCAAAGAAAGATGGGATGCCTCTCAATACGATTCTAGAGGTTGATATTTTTGATGTATGGGGGATTGACTTTATGAGACCTTTTGTGAGCTCTTGTGGGAATACGTACATTTTGGTAGCGGTGGATTATGTGTCAATGTGGGTTGAAGCAGTGGATCTTCCGAACAATGAAGCTCGAAGTGTTGTGACTTTTCTGAAGAAGTATATCTTTACAAGATTCGGGACTCCCTGTGCTATCATTACTGATGTGGGTTCTCATTTTTGCAACAAGGCATTTGATTCATTGCTTACCAAGTATGGAGTAAATCATAAGGTCACTACCCCGTATCATCCTCAAGCAAGTGGCCAAGTTGAAGTTTCCAACCGTGAAATCAAGAGTATTTTGTCTAAAACTGTCAATGACAATAGGACCGATTGGTCAAAGATTAGATGACGCTCTTTTGGCTTATAGGACAGCTTATAAAACTCCAATTGGTATGTCTCCTTACTGGTTGGTGTTTGGTAAGGCATTTCATCTCCCGGTGGAACTTGAGCATAAGGCTATGTGGGCTTTGAAAAAGTTGAATTTGGAATGGGATGTAGCTGCAAATCTTCATGCGGATCATTTGAACGAGCTTGATGAGTTTCGTTTTCATGCATATTCCAGCTCATCCTTATATAAGGACAAGATGAAGTATCTCCATGACAAATATGCTCAAGGCAAGGAATTCAAAGTGGGTGATATGGTTCTTCTTTTCAATTCTCGGTTGAGGTTATTCCCGGGAAAGCTTAAATCCAAGTGGAGTGGTCCATTTGAAGTGGTATGTGTGATTCCGTTCGGAGCCCTTGATCTAAAGAACAAAAATGGTGAAGTATCCGAGTCAATGGGCACCGTGTGAAGCATTATTTGGGAAAGCCTGATGATAGCCAAGTGGTGGCGCTCTTGCATTTGAAATGAGTGAATGGTAACTTGTGTTGTGCCGCAACATTAAATCAGGTGCTTCATTGGGGGCAACCCATGTCTTTTTCTTTTTCTTTGTTTTTCTTCATTCGTAGAGTAGGATTTTTGAGCTGATAGTTTGTGAAGTCTTGCAGGGGTTATGTTGAAACATTGCAGGAAAAACACATAGGTTGAGAAGTCTCTAAAGTTTGGCCATGCGGCCGCACTCCAAAACAGTGCAGTCTGCGTGGGTTCTCCAAGTTAAAAGAGTGACCTCAGGGCAATCCACGCGGCCCGCATGGAAATATTATGCGGTCCGCGTGGAATGAAGAAATATGGTAGGTCTCTGAAGTTTACCACGCAGCCGCGCATCAAATCAGTGCAGTCCGCGTGGAAACTACCCATCTTTGCAGGTCTCTAAAGTTGTCAAGCGGTCGCGCACCAAAACAGTAAGGTCCGCGTGACCTTGCTCAACAAATGAATGTATGGTTAAATCCTGTGCGGTCTGCGTGACTAATTTGCGAGGCCGCGCAGGTGGGTAAGTGACGTGTCCCACAATCTTTTCTATAAATAGGGTTCCCAGGCCTTCATTTAACCTTTTGGCCAAATTTACATCTGAGCGTCTTTTACTGTTCACCCTGTGCCATCTTGTGCTCAAATTGCAATCACAATTAATCCTTGGTAACACTTCACTTCTATTTCAATACTTAGATTAATTTATGCTGTACATAGATTAATTAGTGCTAGAGTAACTTCTTAATTTCTCTATTTTTTACCTCTTTTAATTGATAGACTAGGTTCAAGCATGATGATTGTAGAATTAGGGCTAACATCTTTGCTAAAATAACTAAGTAGGGACACATAGGACATATAGTGTTGGAAACATTGGACACAAATGAACAAAACACCCTACCAGTTGAAATTTGCCCTACGCAGCCGCACACCTTTTTTGTGCGGTCCGCGTGCATGAACCTTCACGAGAACTAAAAGCTACGCGGAAGCGGTCCAAATCAGTGCGGACCACGTGCCCAAGGTTCATAGAATGCTATTTTGATAGCTCTCTTCTGTGCGGGCCGTGTCCATTTCTGGGTGGTCCACGTTGACCTCGCACGGCCGCAACACAAATCAGTGCAGTCCGCGTAGGTCAACTTCAGAGAGTTAATTCTTTTGATGATCAGCCTGTACGGGCCACGTCCATTTCAGGGCGGTCTACGTTGACCTCACGCAGCCTCAACACAAATCAGTGTGGTCCGCGTAGGTCAACTTTAGAGAGTTGCATTGTTTGTTGTTTAGCTTGTGCGGACTGCGTAGCATTTTCATGCGGTCCACGTGACCCCTATTACCCACCTGTGCCTTTTCTTTGTAACTCTGCTCACATTCTATACTGCTTATGTGCTTCAACTAACTAATCTAGACTCTACATCTTGCAGACAATGGTGAAGAAACATATTGCGCAATATGGGGGTAAACAACCTGGGAGAGGTGGACCCTCCCTAGGGGGCAAAGGAAAAAGGATAGTAAAGCTCACTCCGGACGCCCGGTCAAACATAAAGAAAACCCGAAAGCTGATTCGGGAAGCTGATAGGGCGGCCTCTCATTCTACTGGGAGTGATTACATACCCTCCAGGAGTGTGAGCTCATAGTCAGCCCCCTCCCACATGTCCATCTCCGTACCCAACATGGCATCCTCCTCTCCAGACCAACCAACAACTGCCACCTCCAAGCTGGTGAATGTAGTCTCAGACTCGTCTGATGAGTCTAGAGCGGACAAGAACAGTGATGATGAATACTCCACCTCTCCCACAGCTTCATTATCAGGGGAGAGTGGAGGACATGCGGAAGGAGAGGAGCCACAAGTGGGTGGTATTGAGCGAACAAGGGACCTAAATGTTTGGGCCGACAGATTTGTGAGTGAGTTAGCATGGCACAAGTTTAGGGAATGGTGGCCCAAGAGAAGACTAATTCCGGAGAGGCGGTTCATTGATGCGGACTTGTTACCTCACAACCCTCACGTTCAGGCACAATTTCACACTAGAGAGGGTTGAGGCTTCTTCAAGGAGTGAGTGGAGATGGCCAATGAGCACATGGTCAAAGAATTCTATGCCAACATCCACCACATAGTCCGGGATTCCACTACTACAAAGGTGAGGGATCAGATAGTGCTATTCAATGGAAAGTCCTTGAATGAGTTATTGGGGTTCACTGATGAGGATGAGTCCCAGTATTTGGAGAAGTTGGCCCTGAAAGAGGAGACTCGCACATGGTTGGCAGATGTGCTAGCTGCTCCCGGCACTATATCGGTGTGGCTGAAGGCACAAAAGAAGATCTACAGAAACCTCCTTAGCTTTGAATTGAAAGGGTGGTTGACATTTGTATGCAACCGACTGGACCCAACTACACATGACCATTCAGTTCCTATTGATCGTGCGGTTTCGGTAGCTTCTATTATGGCTAGCTTCCCATTGAATGTGGGCAATATTATGCACCGAGTTATCTCCACAGTGGGCCATGAGATCAAGACCAACTATCCCTTTCCCAACACCCTGACTATATACTTCAAGGAGCTCAAGGTGAAGAAGAAGAAATTTGATGTGATGATGCCTCCGGCGTGGCCTTACTCTTGGTATGATCAAAAGGGTCCTGACAACCCTAAGACGGCTAAGAAGAGCCAAGCCACTATTTCCTCCACAGCTAGCCAGTCTGAGGAGCCAATTGCCACTGAGCAGACTACTTCCCTCACTTCGGGTCCTTCCACAACACCTTCCTCCTCTACTGCTAATCCAGAGATCCTAGTCTCCAAGACTCATAGGTTCACAGCCAACAAGCTCACATATTCATTGGCCAGTTTGAACAACTACTGTTCAGGCTCATAGTGCACCAGTGACTTTGGAGGTTCCAACTTCTATTGAGGATACATTAAAGAAGATCCTAGCTAACTGGGAGTTGATGATGAAGAAGCAAGACAGTTTGGCCGAGGCAGTTGAAGGACATAGCAAGCAGCTCAAGAGCCTTGCTAGGGAGCACACGAAATTGAGGAAGACCAAGGCCTCCACCGAGTCAGTTGCAGCTCTAAAGGAGCATGTGGACAAAATTATGGTAGACCAGTTGCCACTTGATTTGCTATTTGGGGAGCCGGCCATAGAGCCACGAGCGGAGCAACAATAGGAGGAGCCTAGGCTACGGAAGAAGAGGAAACTCCCCAACACTGAGGGAGTTGTCATTATGGTATCTCCTCATCAGGAGGGGCCCTCTAGTGCCCCTACAGTAATTGAGACACCTCCAGAGCAGGCAACCATCCCAGCAGCACAACAGTACGTTTGGGACCAGTCTGAGGTCCCTACCACTACAGCGGATATAGGAGCCACTGAGCACAGTCATCCGGTTGATGAGGCTTGAGGGGCCATTGATATCCTTTTTTATGCTTATTTTGTAGTTAGCATTGGGGACAATGCTATCTTTTATTCGTGCGGGTGTGCCCTACTATTTTTTTCTTTGGACTGTATATATTTATTACTCTTTAGTACACTTTTAGATGTAGTGGTTTGTATAAATTTTGTTAATTTGATCTACTTTAGCTTATCTACTCTAGCTTTCATTTTGAACCCTTTGGATTTGTATATTCTAATCCATCTTTGTACATATTCATTTGGTTTCAGTTGGATTTCTTTTCATTTTTGTTATTATCGTAAAAATCATTAGGTTTTGTTTTATGTTTTCAATAAACGCTTGGTTTTCTTAATGCCACGGCTCTTTCCAAGGGTAAAGTGTTGTGTGAACCGGGTGACTCTTCCCTACGATAGATAGCGTGACAACTTTCTTAAGGGTTGAGTCAGTTTTTCCTTTTTTTATCTTTTTCTTTTTGATTTTCAAAGTTGTGGTAGTTAAGGGTACCTCAAGCAAATTTCACTTGGGCCTAGCACATTTGTCTCCGATATCATGACGAAAGACATCGAGTTGTGTCTAGAATGGTGAAAGTTGTGGCCTTGAGAATCTTGTGTTGACCGAACAACCATCGATTGGTCATGTAAACCAATGCGTGCATGAATGTTATCCGAGGTTGTTGTGGGCCTTCAACTCCATTTCTGGTGATCTCTGAGTGTAGGTGTGGTGAGAAATAGACTTGTGAGCCCAAGTACCGTACCAATGGTCTAGAACTTGCCCGGAATGTTTGTTGAGCCGAAACCATAGGTGAAACTTGAATTGAGAAGTGAGTGTAGGCCATCTTTAATCCAATTGAATGTACCTTGAACCATTCTTTCCAACCTACCAATATAAGGATCCCTAGTTCACCCCTTTGAGCCTTAAACCTTATTCTTGCATGAACCAAGTTGTAAGCCTATACCCGTTCCGATTTAGACCTTCTCTTGGCACCCAGAAATCTTCCCTTAAAGTGATTGCAAAAGTACAAGTTTGGGGGGAAAGACAAGAAAGGCACCAATGTGGTAAAAAAGCACAAAAGCAAAAAGGAAAGAAAGGCATTGAGAAAGGAAACAAAGAGAAAAGCAAACAAAAAGATGAATAAGACCCAAAAAGGGGGGACTAAAAAGAATTGAAATGCGAAAAGGAAAAAGGAAAAATGTGAATGATGTGATCAAAGAAAAATGTGTCAATTGCAAAAAGGAAGAGTGCCATGGTGTCTCTCCTTCAATCCTTGAAAGAAGAAATGCTCAAAAAGAGTCAAGAAAGTGTGCCATCAATGAATCAAAAGAAGCGCTTTAGGGAAAATTGAACCAATAAGAGCCAAATTCCTATCCTACCCAAAAAGCCTTCACAATGACACCCCAAAAAGTCCTATATGATCTCAAGTTGAGAAAAGCCTACATTAGTGGATACTTACATGAAGGGCAAGCCTATGGTACCTAGCGTCGGGCTTAGGGTCTCTTTTTTGAGAGAATGAGTGTGAAATCATCTTACACTTATTTGTGTGCAAATATTCAAAAATGTGAGGTGCACTTAGGGAGAGCTGAGGATGTACGAGTTTGGGGTCCACAATAACCAAACTGTTTTGAGAAAGGCTCCTTGATGAATCGAGTCAACCCTCGAGGCTCTTGTGTCACACTTGATCCACAAAGCTTCAAATTTTAAAAAAGGTGTCAATGTTACATTTGCATTAGGGACAATTATTAGTCCCAATTGATGTTTGTGAGGTTACCCTCAGACAAATAGGACTTGTTTTGATGTCTTTTCTCTAAAAGTTAGCTTTCATTTTGATTTGCTTGAGGACAAGAAAATGTTTGAGTTTGGGGGAGTTGATAACTAGGAATTTTGCATACTTTAAGACCCCTTCTTGCCCGAGATTTGTGCATAAAATGTGTTAGTCTAGCCTTGATTTTCTTACAAGTGTGCTATTTTGCACGTTTGAGCGACTAAAGGACGAATACTATTAAATCAGCTAAAAAATGAGTGAAACCGGCTAAGCGTCAAGTGAAGGAATAGAAGGGCACCAAAGGCACCTGTACGGACCGCACAAGGTGATTCAGAGAGGAGACCAGTCTTACCTTCAGCTGCGCGGACCGCACTGATTTGGTGTGTGCCGCGCAGACAAGTTCAGAAAGGCCAAAAATAGAAGGCAAATCTACGCGGACCGCGTCTATTTTCATGCGGTCTGCAACAATGAAGATCAGAGAAGAGAAAATTCAATGCAAAGTCCCACGCGGCCACGTGCCAAAATAGTGCGGCCTGCGTGGGTGAAGATTCAGAGAGTTCGCAATCGGAGGAATTACACAGTGCGGCCGCGCACCATTTCTATGCGGTCTACGTTGCTGAGCCTACGCGGCCGAATGACAAAGGTACGCGGTCCACATGACATGCTCCAGATGCCAGCTCATTTGAAGACCAAATGCCCTACGCGGCCGCACGTCAAAAGTGTGCGGTCCGCGTTAGACCCTCAGGGGTATTTTTGTCCGGAAATGTTTGTACATTATAAATAGCTTAATTTACCTTTTTAGTATATGTCAGATATTAGATACGAACAGTTGCGCTCCTGAGGACAATTTGTTGCCTATTTTGGGAAATTTTGTTAGTCATTTATCATTGAAACTTCTAGGTTTAATTTGTAATCAGATACTATGTCAATTTTATCTTTAATTTCTTCAGTTTCTTCATTATTCATGGCTAGATAAACTCATATCTAGGGTAGTAGCTCAACCTTAGTATGGGTAATTAATGGGTTAGATTATTTAATGCTTAGATGATTATGGGTGTTAGGATTAGGGTTGATTGAATGTTTTTCATTTAGATTTGGTGGTTGCAAACACTAAGTCTAGCTTTGTGGGTTTGGGATCTTCTTGAGAAAGAGAGTCTAAAACTTAACAATCAATCCCAACAAGGATTTGGGATGGACCCATGAAAATGGTAGTCCCAAGTAACGGGTAAAAACCTCGAGAGAGTAATTACCCAACTTGAGCCTAAATTTGCTTGGGCAAATTAGCCTACCCAAATAGTCTCGAGAGAGTCAATTGGGAAAAATCGTTCTCTCTACCGAGTGGTGTGAGAATGAATGCATAGAGCAACGGTTATCCAATCATACCATCATATCATCTTTGTATTGAATTTCATTACCCGTTAGTTATCCACCTAGGCAAATGCTACTATCCTAGTCCTTTTTCTACTTGCATTACACTTTTGAATCATCCTTAGCATAATCTAGACTTCGTATTAGTAGTTGATAGATTATTTATTATAAAGAAAACACAAATATGTTTGAAGATAAATTAGAAGCTAACTCGCAATTCTAGTTCATCGCAATTTCTCACTCCAAATTCCAACTCCCTATGGATTGACCCCGAACCACTACTCGGGTAAAATTTAGTTGTGCCCGCTCTTCGTTTGGGTTGAGTTTGCAACCGATAATGCACCCAAATACCCAGAAAGATTTCCAGAGATGAACTTGTAAAAATCCTTCTTGACTCATGGACCACAAATTATGAGAAACTAAGAGAATCAGAAGAATCTCTGCAATCCAATGAACCAACTTTTACCAAAAGAAGTGACAAACCCATTTGCATAAGCTTTGACCATTCCCATCTCAAAAAACCAAATAAAACCGTCTTTTCTTGCCAAATGATCCAACCCAAATATACAATAGATACTTACCCAGAACTTGATGGAGAATTCTTCTGGAATATACAAAGCATCGTGGAAGAATATAACTGGTTCCAATATTTTGACAAAGAAGGGAAAAGAATGTGGTGGCTCAAATGCCCTTTCATTGGACACTGCCCATAAGATCTTGGTTGCACCTGCCAAGATTGTATAGATGATCCAGTTAGAGAATATGATGAACATCACCAGCGAAAATCTAAATCCAACAAAAAAGTGAAAACTACTGAAAGAGATTTTCAAGCCAAATATGAAAATAAAGATCCTTCAATTGGCTCATTAAACCGTCCAGGTAAATATGAATTCCTTGTCAGTTACAAACCCCAACAATGGCCAAAACTACCACAAAAATTCACCCCTAGCTGGGAGGATAGTGAAACCATGCCCAAAGCCGAACCAACATCATCTCATACCCAATAATTCAAAAAGCCGCATGAACCTAAAACTCCACCAACCCAAAAGTCCACACACCCACAAATATTCATGATGAGCCCTCACTCCCAAGATTTTCTTCCACTTCAACCTTTTGAAAAAGAGGGTATCAGCCATGCTCCAAAAATCCCCAAAAAGAGCATAGTACTACTGTTTGGAGAAGAACCCCATCAAGTGTCATTGAAGCATCAATGAACTTGCTATCGGAAAATTCCATCTGCAAGAACAAAGTGCTCAATAATACTGGCAACACCATCAAAAATGTGTCCCATACACAAAACAAATTGATGAGCAAAGTGGAAACAATTGAGAAAAAGGTGGAGCAGTCATCGTCTCAGCATGCAGGACTGATCAAAGCCTTGGAACTAAGGTTGGAAAATTTACAATATGAGATTTGTCCACCAGGAACTTCACTTTTCCAATTTTTCCAACAACAACAACAATAGACGATTTCCATCAAAGAACAAATTCAGCTTCTCAGAAATGATCACTATGAGCCACAAAGAACACCAACTTTCCCTTCAAAACATGCCTTCTTCCCCATGTCATCACAAGCAAAATCCAATCTCTTTCACCCGACAACCAAAAAAAGAAAATGATTTTGATATCGTAAAAATGGTTTGGGAAAGGAAAGACGCCCTTGCAGCAAAGAAACAAACCAAGAAAAGGCGAGACCAAGGAGAAAGTTCAAAATGATAGAATCTTGAAAATCTAATGATTTTTGACCAGAATGCTCCAGACCTCTATGTCTCTCAGCGAAGATACATATCAGAAGAAGATACCCCATGGTCAGAATCGCTAAACTCATCAGATGACGAATCCATGGAAGATAGCTCTCAAGCAAGCAATGAATCCACAATGAACTCTTCCGAAGAAGATGATCCCCCAATATTTGTAAACCATCCAAGAGATCTAGGAATATCTAAAGTAGATGATGAACAAGAAGGCATGACGGATGAACTAATCTAGAAAGAAGGTGTGAGCCCATGGCGTCAAAGTCGGTTGGAGCTAGTTTCCACACTTTCACCTTAGATGATGTCAATGTTTCAAAGTGGCCTTAACTGATCCAAGACTTCTACACTTGGATGGTCACCAGAAATTTGGTGGAGCGATAAAAGTATATCATCCTTTCAGAACTCACTTCACAATTCTCAGGAATCCTTAGAGACTGGTGGAATGCACTTGGAATTCAAGACAAAAATACTTTTCTTACTTCCCAGGATTTTGCCTTCAACATCAGAATCCTACATGAAGTTTTCTGTTGAGATGCTGGCCAAAGACAGGAGAAAATGCAAAGGCAACTCTTTGAGATGAAGTGTGTGTCGTTCGACCAAAACGACATCGATAGTCATTTTCAAAAAATGGCGAAGATGTATTTCGAGATTGGAGGTGACATCAATCTAAAGCAAGCCTTTGTATCTTCCCTTCCAAAGTTGCTGGCAAGTCGAACCATGACAATCATTGAAGAAAAGTTCCAGTCCACAACCATCCCACAAATTGGTTACATCAGGCAAGTTATTTTCATCCCATTTGATGATATCTGTACGAAGCGTTCTGCCCTAAAACAAATTGTCCAACATAATCCAGCGCTTGACAAAGCATGCCACAAATCAGATCTAATCACCGGATCAAAATGTTCTTGCCGCACATCTAGGCGAAGTAGAGAGGTTCAGAAGGCCAAGAATTCTAGATGGGAAATCAAGGTCCAAAAGACGCACAAAATATTTCAGACGGAGAAGGCCGGGAAATTTTCATAAGAAAAACAGATGTTTTATTTTCCATAAGATTGGACATTTCTCTAAAAATTGTCCACAATCAAGAAGGTCCGTCAAACTTATTCAAGAGATTGAAGATTACACTAGTATACATCTCATAAAGGAGGAGGACCTTGAATCCATATTCTCTGTGGATGATGAACCTAATGAAGAAACTTTATTCTCTCTTGATATCTATGAACAAGGCAATTACCAAATCTCAGAACTAATGATCGAGGCTCGAGAGGAGATCAATGCTCTTACTGTTGTTCCTCAAGTAGAACTCAAGATCTATTCATCTAAGTGGGACTAACCAACTTGAGTTATTACTTTCATCGACACCGGAGCTGCTTCCTCACTTATAAATCCAGTTGTTTTTCTCGAAGATCAATGGGTACCACATTTTAAGGATTTCAACACTGCATCAAATGCGATCCTGACCACAACTGTCATTACAAATCACCCGATCACCATTGAGTTCATCCCAGGATTGAAGTACAGAACAAAGCTGCTAGGATCTAATGTACCAGGAAAAAATCTTATTATAGGATTCGACATTTATAGACAGCTTAGAGACTCTAGATCAAGGCTAACGGGATAGCTTTTAAAAAGCAGTCCAGGCCTTATTCTGAGATCCTGAGGCTATTCCAAGTCATCAAAGACGAACAAATCAAAGAGATTGAGTAAAATCTCATTGCACAATCTTGTGCTGATTCCCACAAGGACTTCATGAAGAAAGGGAAACGCCCGCTATGGAAAAATGAAGAATTTTTTATCAAGCCTCCTTTCAAGAAGAATGAAAACATCAATCCAAGAAAAGCCAGTCATTCAGGGATGAATCCAGATCATCTTCAATTCGAAAAGAAAGAATGTGAAGAGCTTTTGGAATTTGATATGATAGAGCCATCAGATTCACAATGGGCATGCGAAGCATTTTATGTCAACAAAAGAGCTGAACAAACAAGAGGAAAACTCAGGTTAGCCATCAACTACCAGCTACTTAACCATTTCTTTGAAGATGATAAATTCCCTATCCCAAATAAGCTCACCCTTTTCTCCCACTTAGCCAAGGCCAAATATTTTTCTAAGTTTGATTTAATGTCAGGATTTTGGCAATTGCAAATCCACCCTGAAGAAAGACCGAAAACATGATTTTGCATCCCCCATCATCACTTCTAATGGAAAGTTATGCCCTTCAGTTTGAAAACTGCATCCTCTTTGTACCAAAAGGCCATGATAAAAACATTTCAACCCATCCTCGATACCTCTTTAGTTTACATTGATGACATCCTGTTATTTAGTGATACATTCGAAGAACATATCAACTTGCTTCATAAGTTTGAGGCATTGGTAACACAGTACAGGATCATGCTCTCAGCAAAAAAGATGGTTCTTGCTCAAAAGGAAATTGATTTTCTTGGAATGCTTTTTGTCCAAGGTGAATTTAGTCCAGGACCACATACATGTCAGGAACTACTCAAATTTCGGGATACCAACTTCACAATAAAGCAGATCCAACAATTTTTGGGCATAATAAATTATGTAAGAGATTTTTTCCCAAATATCTCTACATACATTTCTCCACGTACAGAGATGCTCAAGAAAAATGCTCCTCCATGGGGAAAGAAACAAGATGAAGCAGTCAACGAAATAAAGGAAATTTATAAAAATGTCAAGTCCCTCTATATCCCTTCGGAGTGTAAGAAGATATTGTAGACTGATGCCAGCAATGAATATTGGAATGCTGTTCTATTTGAAGAAAAATATGGCCAGAGGAAAATTTGTGGATACACCAGTGGAAAGTTTAAAGATACCGAGCAACATTATCACTCCACTTTCAAGGAAAGTCTTGCAGTAAAGAATGGAATCAAGAAATTCAATTTCATCCTTATTAATATAGAATTCCTGATTGAAATGGATATGAAGGCCTTCCCGAAGATGATTCATCTAAATGAAAAAATTATTCCCAATCCTCAAATTCTCAGGGGGGCTCAATGGTTCTCTCCATATAAGTTTCAAGTCAGACATCTAAAAGGAAAGGATAATATTCTCGCAGATTTTCTGTCTCGAACGGAAGAATTCTTTAGGATATTTTCCCCAGCGAAGCTGAAGTCAAAGGAAAAGCTAATTAGTCACATGTTCATGTTTTCCGGTTTACCAAGAATAAGTTCATTAAAGCCAACAGATCATCCGCCAGAATTGTTCAACCTCATGGATCCCTGTGATCCGTCAATTCTTATTGAAAGAAGAACTCATTATGAGGTCCAGGTTATCCGAAAACACGGAGGATCCATTCTCAAGCCATATGGGGTCAATCCAGAATATTCGTTCTGCCATATATTCATAGCTCAAGCCAAGGATTTTCCACAAGAACTATTATGGTTTTTCTAGTGTAAGGCCCCGTGAAATTTTTATGCATAAAACCTAGTAGATGTAGTGCCATGGTCCGAATGATGTGTTAGGAATGCGTAGAATTCTTCGCGGCGAGCTTGCTCGCCGCGGTTCGGACCCTTGGTAGTGATTTAAGTTTCAAAATGTAGAATAAAATTTTTTTCCAGAAAAATGTCAATCTGCGGTGCACTTTTGCGACCGCAGAATCAACATGCGGTCCGCATAGTGACCGCAAATCGTTCCAGAGAGTTGCCCAAAATTGTGTCCAATGTGCGGTCGATATGCGATCGCATGTCAATCTGCGGTGCACTTTTGCGACCGCAGAATCAACATGCGGTCCGCATAGTGACCGCAAATCGTTCCGGAGCCTTGTTACCGGCAAGTATTGTATTTCCACTATGCGGACCGCATGTTGATTCTGCGGTCGCATAGTGACCGCATATTTGACCCCGGCCCAGATTTTTGTAACATTTTGACCCGATCTCTTCTTTAATATAACACCTTTCTTCTTCATTTTATCATATCATCTCACCAAAATTAGAGAGAGAAGAGAGGGTTTTTAGAGAGAGAAGTTCTTCATCTTCAAAGATTGTTCCAACTACTTAATTCCAAGGGATTCTAGGGCAAGGATTCAACTTCCCCAATATTTTCAAGGTAAAAACCCTAACTATTTTCTTTGATTTTCAGTTTTAATTGGGTAAAGAGAGGTTTGCATATAATAGCTTTTGAAAATAGAATTTTTACACTCATGCATGATTATTGAACTTGATTTCTAGTAAAAAGAAGTTGGGTAGAAGTAAGAGTCTTCAAGAACAAGGTTGGCAAGAGTAGGATATCTTGGGTAAGCATAAAGTAGGAAGTTAACGGAAGAAAAATCATCACCAGGTATGTATGGCTAATTTTGATTCTTGTGAAATCGCCCTTATGTGTAAAATTGTTTGGGCATGTGTTGATTTGAGAAATTGTACGTGATTATTTGATGTTGTTGTTGGATATTCAAAGTTGTTGTTGAACTATGAGTGTTGTGGTATGAAATATGAACCGAAAGGTAAATGAGAGTTGAATTGGGTAAAGAAATTGTGAATAATGATTATGATGGCCTATATGGCACCTTGTGGAAAACAAACGAAACACTTGAGAATTGGTTTATTGTGGAAAGAGATGAAACACTTGAATTGTGGAAATATTGTAACTTGGTTGTGATATTGGCTTGAGAAGTAATTGAGAACATGAAACAATATGCAAGTTGCTTATTTGAACTTGTTGAAATTGTGTGTAGTACCTTATCTGCTGTTTGAAATTGTTGTGTTTTCAACTGTAAGGCGGGGTCGTGTTGCGCGCCGCAACGTGGTGAAATAAGGTTTGGGTTGGGGTGATAAGGGTGGCCGAGGTAATAAGGGTGGTCAGGGGCAATAAGGATGGAAAGCGATCGAAATCGCTATTGAAAATTGATACATAAATCAATAATGTGAAATTGTGAAAGGAGACAACAGGAGAGTTTGCAACCTGTGGGGCACTGATTGCCCCTTTGTTTGACTACTTGTGTTTTACGTGATTGATTGGTTATTGTTAAATTGGTTGATCGTGGAAAGTGCTTTGTGTGAGAATTATTTGAAATGAGGAAAATGTGGAAACATGGTTGGTTGGCTTAATTGATTGTTGATGTAATTTAATGGCTTGAGTTTACTTGGGACAAAGTTTGTCCATACATACCAGTACAATTTAAGTGTACTGACGTCCCTTTTGCCGGGGCGCTACATTCGTGTCATGATTGTAGGTGGATCAGTAGCAGGCACTTCAGCTCGTCGGCAGTAGTATTCTTCTCCTTCCACTGCCCGTCTTGGTGAGCCCCTTTCTTCCTCGGGGCCTTGTGTGGTTCTTGCCACTTCGGTTTGGATTTCATTTTGGTTTTGAAAGGTATAGCCGAAGCCTTGTTACCGGCAAGTATTGTATTTCCCTTTTGTATCCTAGAGGCTCTGTAGACATGTAAACTGTGGGACTCCAGTCTTATATATATAAGGTGTTATGTCGGGCGTTGTAAAAGTTGAAATCTTGTTAATGAATCACTCGTATCATTTTATTTGTTTAATGTGAAATCAATTATGATTAGTAATATATTTGGTTAAAGAGAAACAATCATCACAGGGGTAACGCGTGGGAATGAAAGGCACCCAGGTCCGCTTGACTGGGGCAACCCGGTCAGGCGCCGGTCATGTCCCTCGATTTGGGGCGTGACAAACTTGGTATCAAAGCTTAAGGTTTTAAAGTGTCCTAGGATGTCTCGGAGCCGTGTCTAGTAGTGCCCTTCTTATAGGTGTGTTGTCGACCACATCATATAAGTAGGGGGCTACACGGGCATTTAGGAATTTACCTACTTCTTTGATAATCTATATCGTGCGGTAAAGTGCAATGTGGAGATATATGTGCCTAATTCGTGCCTTGTTCCCAAATTTTCAGAATATGGCACCTAAGAAGAAGGCTAGACTTCGGCCTTAGGGCCAATGCCGGCCCAAGTGCAGCTGTTAATCATGTACCCGATGCCGCGGGAGAGAATGACCCACCAGTCCCGAATTTGCCCGGCCCATCTGTTCAAAACCCAAGTGTCCCTATTCCAGCCGCGGCAGAGGATGCCACCATTCCTCCCGCCGGTGTTCCTGACTCAGATACAGTTCCCGCTTCGGGCTCTGGTATCTCTAATGAAGAACTTAGGGGAGCCATCCATATGTTAACACAGCTAGTGGCCGCCCAGGCCCAGAGATCCCATGATGCCCCTGCATCCTCCAGCGGACAGGGAGATTCCTTTGGCTCCAGAGTCCACCAGTTCTTGCGATTGGCCCCTCCAGAATTTTCAGGCACCGATCCAGAGGCTGACCCACAGGAATTCCTTGATGAGATCTACAAGACCCTTAGAGTAATGAAGGCTACAGATATAGAGGGGGTAGAGTTGGCCTCTTACAGACTGAAGGGAGCGGCACGTTCATGGTTTGAAATGTGGGAGGATTCCCGCGAGGAAGGGGGCCCTCCGGCCAGATGGGATGAGTTCGTGGATGCATTTATGGACCACTTCTTGCCTGTCGAGGTGATGGCAGCCCGTGCCACGGAGTTCGAGGTCCTCAAACAGGGAAGTATGAGTGTTTGGGAGTATCACATGGAGTTCGTAAGGTTGTCCAAGTACGCTCCTCATTTAGTGTCGACCATGGATGCCCGGGTTCGACGGCTTGTTCAGGGCCTTAGCCCTTTGGTGGTGAATGAGGCCGCCACAGCAGCTTTGCACTCAGACATGAACTATGGGAGGATTGTGGGGTTTGCTCAGGCCACAGAGGCCAGGAAATTGAAGATTCGTGCAGAAAGAGAGAGTAGCAGCAGGGCCCGGTCAATGGGTCATTCAGGGAGATCACTTCCAGGGAGAGGGTCATCAGGGCCATCCCAGTCATATGCTCAGTCCTCGCGAGTGCACCGCCATCCGTGCACAGTCATCAGCAGGGCAGTTACTCGAGACCCGGTTCGGACAGCAGGAGGTCTCGTCAGTCTGGTCGTCCTGGGTGAGATCCCAGCAGCAGGGGAGACCTACATGCCCCAAGTGTGGGAGATTTCATACAGAAACTTGCTACCTTGACCTTCCAGTGTGCTTCGGGTGCGGGGTGAGAGGTCACATTCAGCGGGACTGCCGTGCACCCCGTCAGGGTATAGGTAGGGGATCTGCTCAGTCATCCGGTTCTTCAGCTGCTACATCATCAGCGCGTACTCCAGCATCAGCGGGGCGTGGTGCAGCTAGGGGTGGAGCTCAGGGTAGGGGTGGACCTAGCCGATTCTATGCATTGAGTGGCCGCCAGAATGCCGAGGCTTCTCCAGATGTTGTTACAGGTATCATGTCTGTTCACACTATTGATTGCTATGCCCTTATTGATCCAGGGTCCTCCTTGTCTTATGTTACTCCATTCATTGCTTCAAGCTTTGGGATAGAACCCGAACAGCTTCATGAGCCGTTCTCTGTGTCGACACCTATTGGTGATTCTATTACAGCCTCACGAGTCTATAGGAATTGTGTTGTTGCGGTGGGTGGTCGTGATACCACAGCCGATCTTATTGATCTTCGGATGGTAGATTTTGATGTTATTATGGGGATGGATTGGCTCTATTCGTGCTTTGCCAAACTTGACTGTCGAACGAGAGTTATGAGGCTCGAGTTCCCTAACGAGCCAGTTATTGAATGGAGAGGAAATGGTGTAGTGCCAACGGGTAGGTTTATTTCCTACCTTAAGGCTTCGAATATGATTAAGAAGGGGTGTATCTATCACTTGGTTCGGGTAACGGACACCACCTCAGATGTGCCTACCCTCGAGTCCGTGCCAATTGTGAATGAATTTCCTGAAGTGTTTCCGGATGAGCTTCCAGGCATCCCGCCGGATAGGGAGATTGATTTCGGGATCGATGTAATGCCAGATACTCAGCCAATATCCATTCCACCATACAGAATGGCGCCAGCAGAGTTAAGGGAGTTAAAGGAGCAGCCGAGGGATTTATTAGAGAAAGGGTTCATACGACCGAGTGTGTCGCCGTGGGGTGCTCCGGTTCTCTTTGTCCGAAAGAAGGATGGGTCACTTCGAATGTGTATTGATTATCGGCAGCTCAACAAAGTCACCATCAAGAATAAATATCCTTTGCCTCGAGTGGATGATCCGTTTGACCAATTGCAGGGAGCGAGGTTCTTCTCAAAGATTGATTTACGGTCCGGGTACCACCAGTTGAAAATCAGGGAGCAGGATATTCCTAAAACCGCCTTCAGAACTCGTTATGGTCACTTCGAGTTTTTGGTCATGTCTTTTGGGCTAACCAACGCCCCAGCAGCTTTCATGGACCTTATGAATCGGATTTTCAAGCCATTCCTAGATTCCTTTGTGATTGTATTCATTGACGATATTCTCATCTACTCTCGGAGCAAGGAAGATCATGCCGTTCACCTCAGAGCAGCATTGCAGACCCTTCTTCAGCATCAATTGTATGCCAAGTTCTCAAAATGTGAGTTTTGGTTGGAGTCCGTAGCTTTTCTAGGGCATGTTATTTCCAGTGAGGGAATTATGGTGGATCCTCGGAAGATTGCGGCAGTGAAAGATTGGCCTAGACCCACGACCCCGACAGAGATTCGCAGCTTTTTGGGTCTGGCAGGGTACTATCGGAGGTTTGTAGAGGGATTCTCAACCCTCGCCTCCCCATTGACTAAATTGACGCAGAAAGCAGTTAAGTTCCAGTGGTCCAAAGCATGTGAGAAAAGTTTCCAAGAATTGAAGTCAAGATTGACCTCGGCACCAGTATTGGCCTTGCCAGAAGGCACAGAGGGATTTGTGGTTTATTGTGATGCCTCCAGAGTCGGTTTGGGATGTGTATTGATGCAGCACGGAAAGGTTATAGCTTATGCTTCCAGACAACTCAAGAACCATGAGAAGAATTATCCGACGCATGATTTGGAACTTGCAGCTATTGTGTTTGCCTTAAAAATATGGCGGCACTATCTTTATGGAGTTCATGTAGATGTGTTTTCAGACCACAAGAGCCTCCAGTATTTGTTCAAGCAGAAAGAGCTGAATCTGAGACAACGGCGGTGGTTAGAATTACTCAAGGACTATGATATGGACATATTGTACCATCCAGGGAAAGCAAATGTGGTAGCCTGACGCTCTTAGTCGGAAATCCATGGGTAGTTTGGCTCATTTGGGTGTGGATCAGAGACACCTGGCTCGAGAGGTTTACCAATTAGCCAGTTTGGGGGTTCGTATTTCGGCGTCAGACGAGGGGGATATTTTGGTGCATAATGGAGCAGAATCATCATTGGTCGCGGAAATCAAGGAAAACAATTCATGGATCCAGCATTGGTTCGGGTGAAGGAAACAGTCATGAATGACAAGACCTCAGCATTTGTACTTAGCAGCGAAGATGGTGTATTGCGGTGTCAAGATAGGCTATGTGTTCCGGATGTGGACGAGCTTCGGGAAAGAGTGATGGCAGAGGCTCATACTTCCAGGTATTCTCTGTGCACCCTGGTTCAACGAAAATGTATCACGATCTCAAGGAGATTTATTGGTGGAACGGTATAAAAAGGAATGTGGCAGGCTTTGTAGCTAAATGTCCGAACTGTCAACAAGTGAAGGCCGAGCATCAACGACCCGGTGGATTAACTCAACTTATAGAAATACCAAGGTGGAAATGGGAGATGATCAATATGGATTTCGTGGTAGGGTTACCTCGCACTCAGCGTATGTTTGATTCAATATGGGTGATAGTAGATCGACTCACCAAATCAGCTCACTTCCTGCCTGTCAAGTCCACTGATACCGCGGAGCAATATGCAAGATTGTACATCAAAGAGATAGTAAGGCTTCATGGCACTCCACTTTCTATCATCTCAGATCGCGGGGCTCAGTTCACCGCTAACTTTTGGAAGAAGTTTCAGCAAGGTTTGGGAACTCAGGTGAATCTCAGCACAGCTTTCCATCCACAGACCGATGGACAAGCCGAGCGGACCATTCAGACGCTTGAAGATATGTTGCGGGCTTGTGTCTTAGATTTTAAAGGTAATTGGGATGAACACTTGCCACCTGATAGAATTTGCTTATAATAACAGCTATCATGCTAGCATTCAAATGGCCCCGTTTGAGGCATTGTACGAGAGAAGATGTAGATCGCCAATCGGGTGGTTTGAGGTAGGTGAAGCGGAATTGCTAGGGCCAGATATGGTGTACGAAGCTATGGAAAAGGTCAAAGTTATTCAGGAGAGAATGAAAACAGCACATAGTCGTCAAAAGTCCTATGCAGACGTTCGTCGAAGGGATTTGGAGTTTCAAGTCGATGATTGGGTGTTCTTGAGGGTATCTCCTATGAAGGGAGTCATGCGATTCGGAAAGAAAGGGAAATTGAGTCCTAGGTATGTCGGGCCATATCGGATCGTTCAAAGGATTGGTCAAGTTGCTTATAGGCTAGAGTTGCCTCCCGAGATGTCATCAGTGCACCCGGTATTCCATGTGTCCATGTTGAAGAAAGTGATTGGAGATCCATCCACCATCATGCCAGTTGAAACTATAGAGGTTAATGAAGATTTGTCATATGAAGAAGTTCCAGTCGCCATTCTTGATAGGCAAGTCCGTAAGTTGAGAAATAAGGAAGTTGCCTCTGTTAAAGTATTGTGGCGAAGTCAACAAGTTGAGGAGGCCACATGGGAAGCAGAAAAAGAGATGAAAGAAAAGTACCCCCATTTGTTTGATCAAGCCTAGAAGAAATTAGGTGACCCTCCTACTCCTAGTAGCTGTCATCTTGCCTAAGTTGTTTCCCTCTTAGTATTAGTAAGTCTCCTTTATTTGTAATGAGTTAGATGTGTTGTTACCTTGGGTCACTTGAACCGTTCTTGATAAATGAAAGCCTTATAAAGATTTACGTGTTTAATAAACAACTAATAGTAAGTGTAGATTGGTAATGATTTGTTAAGCGTACATGGTGTGTTAAAATGGTTAAATAAGGTAAGAATTCATTGAAGTGACTAGTTTATGTGCAATTGTAACAATGTGATAGAATATGTGCATTCGTTGAGGTAAGAAGGTGTATACCAGTTGTGAAAGGTGTTGTATTTGTGTATTGTTGTTTGGTAATGTGTTTCGGGGGCCCTCTGACAGGTGGATATGTCCATAATACAAAGGAAACTCTGGCGAAATTTTTCTAAAAATATAAGAGTTAGTCAAAATTTTGATAGCTTACATATCATGTCTTTCAAAACTCATTTATTTCAAAATCCTCATTCGAGGACGAATGATCTTAAGGGGGGAGGATGTAAGGCCCCGTGAAATTTTTATGCATAAAACCTAGTAGATGTAGTGCCATGGTCCGAATGATGTGTTAGGAATGCGTAGAATTCTCGCCGCGGTTCGGACCCTTGGTAGTGATTTAAGTTTCAAAATGTAGAATAAAATTTTTTTCCAGAAAAATGTCAATCTGCGGTGCACTTTTGCGACCGCAGAATCAACATGCGGTCCGCATAGTGACCGCAAATCGTTCCAGAGAGTTGCCCAAAATTGTGTCCAATGTGCGGTCGATATGCGATCGCATGTCAATCCGCGGTGCACTTTTGCGACCGCAGAATCAACATGCGGTCCGCATAGTGACCGCAAATCGTTCCAGAGCCTGCGTAATTTTTGAGCCATTCTGCGGCCACTATGCGGACCGCATGTTGATTCTGCGGTCGCATAGTGACCGCATATTTGACCCCGGCCCAGATTTTTGTAACATTTTGACCCGATCTCTTCTTTAATATAACACCTTTCTTCTTCATTTTATCATATCATCTCACCAAAATTAGAGAGAGAAGAGAGGGTTTTTAGAGAGAGAAGTTCTTCATCTTCAAAGATTGTTCCAACTACTTAATTCCAAGGGATTCTAGGGCAAGGATTCAACTTCCCCAATATTTTCAAGGTAAAAACCCTAACTATTTTCTTTGATTTTCAGTTTTAATTGGGTAAAGAGAGGTTTGCATATAATAGCTTTTGAAAATAGAATTTTTACACTCATGCATGATTATTGAACTTGATTTCTAGTAAAAAGAAGTGGGTAGAAGTAAGAGTCTTCAAGAACAAGGTTGGCAAGAGTAGGATATCTTGGGTAAGCATAAAGTAGGAAGTTAACGGAAGAAAAATCATCACCAGGTATGTATGGCTAATTTTGATTCTTGTGAAATCGCCCTTATGTGTAAAATTGTTTGGGCATGTGTTGATTTGAGAAATTGTACGTGATTATTTGATGTTGTTGTTGGATATTCAAAGTTGTTGTTGAACTATGAGTGTTGTGGTATGAAATATGAACCGAAAGGTAAATGAGAGTTGAATTGGGTAAAGAAATTGTGAATAATGATTATGATGGCCTATATGGCACCTTGTGGAAAACAAACGAAACACTTGAGAATTGGTTTATTGTGGAAAGAGATGAAACACTTGAATTGTGGAAATATTGTAACTTGGTTGTGATATTGGCTTGAGAAGTAATTGAGAACATGAAACAATATGCAAGTTGCTTATTTGAACTTGTTGAAATTGTGTGTAGTACCTTATCTCTGCTGTTTGAAATTGTTGTGTTTTCAACCGTAAGGCGGGGTCGTGTTGCGCGCCGCAACGTGGTGAAATAAGGTTTGGGTTGGGGTGATAAGGGTGGCCGAGGTAATAAGGGTGGTCAGGGGCAATAAGGATGGAAAGCGATCGAAATCGCTATTGAAAATTGATACATAAATCAATAATGTGAAATTGTGAAAGGAGACAGCAGGAGAGTTTGCAACCTGTGGGGCACTGATTGCCCCTTTGTTTGACTACTTGTGTTTTACGTGATTGATTGGTTATTGTTAAATTGGTTGATCGTGGAAAGTGCTTTGTGTGAGAATTATTTGAAATGAGGAAAATGTGGAAACATGGTTGGCCTGGCTTAATTGATTGTTGATGTAATTTAATGGCTTGAGTTTACTTGGGACAAAGTTTGTCCATACATACCAGTACAATTTAAGTGTACCGACGTCCCTTTTGCCGGGGGCGCTACATTCGTGTCATGATTGTAGGTGGATCAGTAGCAGGCACTTCAGCTCGTCGGCAGTAGTATTCTTCTCCTTCCACCTGCCCGTCTTGGTGAGCCCCTTTCTTCCTCGGGGCCTTGTGTGGTTCTTGCCACTTCGGTTTGGATTTCATTTTGGTTTTGAAAGGTATAGCCGGAGCCTTGTTACCGGCAAGTATTGTATTTCCCTTTTGTATCCTAGAGGCTCTGTAGATATGTAAACTGTGGGACTCCAGTCTTATATATATAAGGTGTTATGTCGGGCGTTGTAAAAGTTGAAATCTTGTTAATGAATCACCCGTATAATTTTATTTGTTTAATGTGAAATCAATTATGATTAGTAATATATTTGGTTAAAGAGAAACAGTCATCACAGGGGTAACGCGTGGGAATGAAAGGCACCCGGGTCCGCTTGACTGGGGCAACCCGGTCAGGCGCCGGTCATGTCCCTCGATTTGGGGCGTGACATCTAGTACCTATGCCATCAGTATTATATTTTCATGGAATTCAAATGCAACGTCTTTAAGGATTTTGATATCATTGCACCCGCACATAAAATATTTTTCTAATGGTTCAAACCTAGAAGATACTGGATTAAATGTTTCAATGATTCCTACACAGCAAAGGTGTTCATGTTCCATAGGCCAGTAAAGATTATTAATGGAAAAGTCCAGGCACAAGCAGAAGCATCATTTAGGTGGGAATTCCCCGTGTCCATTTTATCAATGGAAGAAGAATACATCGAGGCACAAAGAATCCCCTTTCAGCAAAATAGATGCATTCCGAAAGAAATATGGCCAAAAGATTGGCCAAGCTGAAATTATACAAGCAGTCATCCTCACTGGGAAAGAATCAGGGCTGCAACAAAAGAATATCAAACTCCATACGAAGTCATCCGAGAAAAGATCACTAAAGACATTTCAAGATTAAGGTTGAGGATTACATCTTTCAATCCATAAGAGAAAGAGCACAGTGAATAAGGGCCATCAAATTCCAGGCGTTACTACACCAGGTCATTGAAAAGATGCCTAGAAGACACCCTAGAATCATTGAAGGATAATTACCTAATTCCTTTCTAATCCTACCAAAATCCTAAATTAGCCACCAAAAAGCCCTCAAAAGTATCCTACCCATGTTAAGACAAATTTGCACATCTTTCCATACTATCCGATCCCCACTTCAACTTGTTTTCATATGCCTCCACATGCTTCGTCACATGCATCATCATACTTTCACATGTCGTCACATGCTCCCTCATACTTTCACATGCTACACCAAGTATATTTCACCCGTTTCACATATTTTCAGTTGTTTTTTAGTTGTTTGCCTAAAGTCCTTCACATGTTTAGAAAGACCCACTTGTAAGATAAGTTTGCCATGTAAGATAGATTTATTTTATCTTTAAAGTTTGTCTTGTAATAACCTCCTAGCCCTATATAAAGGAGGCCTTGTTGTAGTGGTAGGATCATCTAGCAATCATCTTGTAAACCTTGAAAAATGTTTTGTGAAATACTACTTATGAGTGCTTTCTAAATTTCTCTCTTGTTCTTTCTTTCAAATGGATGGAAAGGCCAGTCCATGTATGAAAAATAGATTAAGTATACTCTAAGAAAGTTAGCTTATTGTAGTACAGAAATTTTCTGAGTTATAAACAACTAACGTTGGTTATAGTACAAAAGTTTTCTGAGTTGTGTAGCTTGGCAAGCCGTCCTTTATGAGTTGGTGAAGCCAGTCCCTTTCTGTAAGGAAACTTTCATAGCTATGGTGTAGTTTGCTTTCTTGGAGTCTCTTGCTCTATTCCTTTTTATACTCTGGTATCAGAGCCAGCCCATCCTTTCCGAGGGAGGAACATTTTACTAAATATTTTTGAGTCATTTCCATCATCCTCTTCTTCTTCTCTTTCAAAAATGAATATTTCACCTACTCTGCATAAAACCTTGTCTAAAAAATATGATTACCTCTATGAGGTAGATATCCTTCCCGATGAACAAAAAGTATCTTCCACTAAACTACTGTCACACCTCCCTTTTTACTACCTTTTTAGTTTTCCTGAAAATGGGAACAAGGTATACCTCATTAATTATCAATACACCCGGGATGAGATATAATAATAACGAGGAAGGAGTTTTTCAAGTTTAAGGACAATCGGATCGGGATTTTATTTAATATTTCAAAGTCTCCACTTGGGAAAATAATGGTGTCCTAAGTCACTGGTTAATCCCGAATTCGAGGAAGTTGACTCTGTTTAATAGTCCGCGCAAAAGAAATCTGGATAAAGAATTCTGTTAACCCGGGAGAAGGTGTTAGGCACTCCCGAATTCCGTGGTTTCAGCACGGTCGCTCAACTGTCATTTTTTATTTTTACTTGATTTCACTACATGCTTTTACACCGTGTGCATGTTTAGTTTTTAATATTTATATGACTTACGACTTTTCAAAAATGTATTTCGAGTCACACGGCAACCAGTACGCCTGTGACATTTAACATGTTTCGGCTTCGCCGAGATTTAGAATTTGAGTCACATTAGATGTGCACTCATATTAGGGAAGGTATATTTTAAAATCGTTCCTTATAGCGATTACGGCTTATTACAATTTTGGAAAGACCGTGGAATTTACTAAACGGTCCTCCCGAATCTATTATTTATTATTATTTATGTGGGGGCCCCGCTTATTTTTTTTTCATACGAGGCTCGCCCCATTTATTTTAATAGTCCAATCTTAATAAATTTTATATTTTCTGTTATTGGTTTTTCCTTAGTCAGTTTTAATCATGCTATAATATCAGAAGCATATCCAGGCCTTGTCATTTATATATTTCCGGGACTGGACGCTTGGGGCTCGAACTCAGTGATCCAGCTCGCATATTTGGGTTTCAGAAACCAAGAATACCATGAAGTCATTTTTTAGATGCCCAATGATAAGTCCAACTGGACCTAGACTTGCGTTGTTCTTCAGGTCCAGATCAAACGAAAAAGAAAGAAGAAAACGGAACCAGAATTTCATGATATATACAAATACTCAAAATCAATAAAGGAATCAACCAAATTGTATTTATTTTAGAAAAGAGAAACATGAATACAGACTTAACTATATTACTTCTAAATCACAGTTATCCAACACTAATCAAATATGAACAATAGACTACTTTTCTTCATATTTTTATTAAGAGTAATGCTACTCAGCTATACGAATTGAACCGTCTTTAACAACTAGTTGTAATTCATAATATTTAGCTATAATTATCGATTACTAATTTGAACTTCAAACAGTCGGCTATTTGTGTTAAGTACCTCGAATCAGTCATGTGATACTCAAATTTATATTTAACTACTGGTTTTATCTTACACTATTTCCAGTTGTTGTTAAGATATTGAAATGAATAGATGGACTAAAGCTAAGTAATTACAAATTGTTAATTATATTCAATCAGTAGGCTAATTGTGTAACCATTTCGATCAGTCAGGTGACACTTAAATTTGTATTTAACTATTGATTTTAGCTCACGCCATTTACAGATGTTATTGAACTATGATTATGAAGAGATAGACTAAGGCTAAGTTAATTGTTTCATTCTAATTCATGTTTTTATTATGGTTATATGCATGTTACAAATCTATTTTTTAAAGCTATGTGAGTTAGTTTAACTAATTATTGTGTTATTAATCTAAATCTAGGTGATTGCAGCTATAGGGATTCTATACTACCCTACCTATTACATTGTTCATTAGCATCACATCATATCTCATATGTATCAGTTATACAACATTTCCTATCAAATTACAAATGTCTAATTATGCGATAAATGAGGACACATGAAATATAACAGAAACAGTCTTCTAAAATCAACTGATATCATTTATTTCTTCAAATCAGCTGCAATTAATGCTTGAGTAGTAGCTGTGTACCTGATTCAGCAAAATAGATTTATGAGTCTAAGGATGCAAGTGAGGAAGGACAATCAATTGATCACAACAGCAAAACACAGCAGCAGAATCGAACAAACAGAGCAAGCACAACAAACACAGTTGAACATCACAGTCGAACAAAGCTTTCAAGCTCAGCAAATAAGCAATCTCATAGCAAACTTGGAGAAACCCAATAGAATCCAGCAAATGAGAGTAATAGAAGACCCTAATTGAGCTTCAGAACTATGCTCGACTAACACCCAGTATTTCACTCTTAGAATGTGATATTTCACTCTTAATTTCAGAAGTTTTCTCTGAATTTCTAAAATCCAGCCCTTTCCAGGCTTAATTACAGCCTATTTATAGGTGTTATTGGTGAAATTTTGAGGGGGAAATTCAAAAATCTTATTACTAATTCCCTCCCCTTAATTATTTTATTTATTGCAGTTTAGTACCCTTTCTAAGATTTAAAATGCCTTCCATCCTTTGCGGGAAGGTTCTATGGTGATCTTTTGGCTTCTATTATGGGTCTATTACTATAGTACCCTCACTTGCTAAGGGTTTTAACAATTAAGCCTTTATATTGGGTCTGTTTTACCCTTTGTTTTGTGCATTATTGCAGAAATACTAGGCCTGAATGTCTAATTTGTCCCTACAGGCTCTATTAAATCTACAATTATGCCATTTTCATTCCTTTTTATACCCCTACTATTATCTATTAATTACCCGACCTGTCCAAGGTCTAGGTATTCAGATTTTAGTTGTTATTTAACTGCTGGCCATTAATTATAAGTCATTTAAGACTTGGCCAGCTTTAAAACTTATCCTTTTTAATTTTAACCTCTTTAAGAGGTAACCTTTTATTATTACTTATTGAATTGAATTGCAGGACTAGCCTGCTTCTTACATAGGCTTAAACACTTTACAGAATTAGCCAATCCAATGTTTGGACTTATCTTTGCAAAATTAGTCACTCCATTACATGGACTTATAACATTGGCCACTTTAGACTTAGGTTTTAGCTTTACAAAATTAGCCACTCTTTAAGTCATTTCAATTGTAGCCATTTTATATTACTTTTCAATTTTAACCAATCAAATTACTTTCAATATTAACGATTCATCTAATTAGTTATCTATTACATCTATAACTAATACCCTAAAGCACAACAGGACTAATCATAGTCTATTATATGAATTCATTACAAATACAGCCTACTCATGCCAATTTGCACACATATCCACAATCAGAAAACATTTATCATCTAACCAAAACTCAGAGGGAAATTAGATAATGGTTGAATTTTTATTAAACAAGTCATAACTCATATTTAAGCATAGCTAATAAATCCATCATAAGGAACATACTCACAATATATTCATGCACAGACTTATAAAAAACCCTAAAAGACTTCAAATAGACCAGTTTAACATGGTAGACAAGATTGATAACAGGCTGATAGAAAGTTTCAGAGAGTTTATTAGACTAGAAAATGCCACGGTTCATAGAAATCAGAATATGAAGCTATTGAAGGCTCATTATAACAGAAAACATATAAAAGGTAAAATAATCAGAAGAAGATGAAGAGATTCTAACAACTAATCATGCAAACAGACTAATAACGACTAACAAAGAAAGCAAAATAAACACAGAAATCAAGCTATTAATCAAAACAGAAAAAACAGGAGATGAGGACTTAGCTTGCAGGAACTGTCTCCTGAGCTTCCTCATTCTTTTCTTTCTTTTCTTTTTCCTTTCTTGTGTACTTTTATTTTCTTTTCTTTTTTCTAGTTTTTCAGACTTCAAAGACTTGAAGTCTTTATTTTTTTCAGATTTTCTTTAATCAAGTTGGTTTTTTGTGTTTTTGTGGTAGAGAGGAGTGTTAGAAGATATAAGGGTGTGTTTTGGGGTGGGTATCGTTTGATGGTTCGGCGGAGTAAGTGTTCCGGCGAATCTGTTTTGAAGATTCGAATGATTCCGGCGAGATTCGAGGGAAACCACTCATGTGGGGTTAAAGATCCGCTCATGGTGGTCAGATGGTGTAAATTTGGAAGGCTGTCTCAAAGGTTGGTGGTCACCGGAGAAAATTTCGGTGGCCGTATTTTCAAGAACAAGGGGTTTCTGGGTTTCTTTAAGGATATCAGGAGGATTTCATTTAAAGAAGAAAGAAGAGAAAGGTTTTGGGGTCAGGGGTGGCCGGAAGACGGCCGTTGGAGCCGGCCAGTCTCCATGATCGGAGATGAAATAGAAGAGACAAAGAAGGAGAAGAAGAGTAAAGGCGGCTAGGGTTAGGGGCTAATTCAAATGGCCGGTCTCTGAAGAGACCATGCCTTAAATACCCTGAATAGCCTGGGTGATCCTGGCACTTGGATCACTCTTGATCAACGGCCATGATCAAAAGATCTTAAACGGCGTCGTTCAAGTGTTACAAGAAGATGGTTTAGTGTCACGACCCAAACCCTGGTCGTGATGGCGCCCAACACAATGCTAGGCAAGCCCGACCATATTATCCCTTAAACCAGCCAGTTATTAATCAAATTAAACTTAAACAAGTAAATGATCATATCAGGTGATAAACGAAATGTAAAACATACAAAATACGGTCCCAAACATATCGTAGTGTCACGAGACTGAGCCTCTACAGGATAGCATCCTAATACAATCAATTCTAGGCAAGTAGGAAATCAACAAGATGATAAAGAAGGAGAAAACAAGCTCTGCGGACGCTGGCAGCTACCTCGTAATCTCCTCGGAATAACAGTAATAAAGCAGCTGCGATAGCTCAACTGCCCTCCTGAACACATGGATCTGCACATAAAGTGCAGGGGAGTGGGATGAGTATATTTCAACTCGGTGAGTAATAATAATAAATAACAACTGAAAATAAGAACACCTGTACTATCACTAAACAGTTCTAAGGCAACCCTCACAGGTACGTCATCACTATAGTAGTACTCTAACCTCCAATCTACGTTTATCTCTACAAGATTCCACCCCGAACCAACCCTCACTCGTACCCCTACGGTGTACGGCCATCTCAACATATAAAGACACATACTTATGTCTATAATGTATAAGTATTTAAGTAGATAGTAGGGTATGATTAAGTATAATGCTGCGGCGTGCAGCCCGCTCCAATACATATACCGCTGTGGCGCGCAGCCCGCTCCATTTTACGTCGACGGCGCTCACTGGGGGTGTATACAGACTTCGGAGGGGCTCCCTAGGCCCAAGCACTATAATACTGCGGCGTGCAGCACGATCCACACAAATATTACTGCGGCGTGCAGTCCGATCCAATATATATATGTATATATCTCTATACTGCTGCGGCGTGCAGCCCGATCCCATCATATACACCGGTGCTCACTGAGAATGTGTGCAGACTCAGACTCCGAAGGGGCTCCTACAGCCCAAGCGCAATAATACTGCGGCGTGCAGTCCGTCCCACATGTATGTTACATGTATATTACATGTATATTACTGCGGCGTGCAGTCCGATCCAATATATATACTGCTGCGGCGTGCAGTCCGATCCAATATAGGTATATATATATAATACCTCATAATGGGTCCTCGACCCTATCCCAGTCAATATATGATTGGCCTCTCAGGCACAATATAATATATCACAGTGGGTCCTAGACCCTGTCTCAGTCAATATAGACTTGACCTTTCAGGCCCACTCAGCTAGAACAGGGAATTCCACCCTAGATAATCTCTCTCAATGTACATATCTAGTGCGGGCTCATATTATGCTATACAGCTAGAGCTATGGCCGAGTGTATGTTTCCAACATGATATAAGGGTCACCTAGCTTTATATGTTCCCTAATGCTCTACAGATCGGCACAAGGCCCCAAACATGGCTATTAGCCCAATTGTACAGTTATAATCTCAGTAACAGTCATACAACAAAGTATTCTATTAGCCGGGAAGGACTAAGTCCGAACCCCCAATCACAATGTCACCACGCCCGTCATAGAACGTGTGTCTCATCTCAATATAGCACTGTGAAGTGCTAGTACGGGGTTTCAAACCCTCAGTACATTGTTTACTACTGCCACTCACCTCGAACCGGTAGAAGCTTCAATCCGCCTTGCGCTTGCCTCGCAAATCAATCTCCTCGGGTGCCAAATATGCTCAAAATCATAGAGAATGCATCAATATACGCTAATTTCACGAAATTCATTCGAAACAACCCAATTTATATCAAAACCCACAAGTTGTCAAAACCCGACTTTTGGTACACTTGTCGAAAAATTACGAAAATCACATATTCGGAATCCTCGTCTTGATACGAGTCTAGGCATATAAAATTTACCAAAATCAGACTCCATTTGCCCACTCAAATCAGTGTTTTTCTTTAATTTAGGCCTAGCGCTCAAACCCACCTTTAATCTTCCATTTACAGTGATTTAACCAAGGATTTCATGTTAAAATGATGTAATTAAGCCACAAAACTTACCTCCAACGATAACCCGATGTTCTCCCAGCAATAACTCGCCCAAATCGCCCAATTTGACTTCAAGAACCGAGCCCCAAATGTTTTGCAACTTATGAAATTTTAACCCTTTTGTTATTTTTAACACAGGCGCGATTTCCGCTTCTGCGCACCAAAATCCGCCTCTGCGAGGCCGCCTCTGCGACCAAATGGTCGCTTCTGCGGAAATACTCCTAGCCGCCCAGCTTCGCTTCTGCGGCCCAGGTCTCGCTCCTGCAAGACCGCTCCTGCGAAACCCCTTCCGCTCCTGCGAGCCTTACCGCTTCTGCGCATCAGAGTCCGCTCCTGCGGACTCGCTTAGGCGACAAGTCTTCCGCTTCTGCGGATTCTCCCCTAACGAGCCCAGACCGCTTCTGCGGTCTTTCCTTCCGCACCTGCGGTGCCGCCCATGCGGACCAGGATCCGCCTCAGCGAACCCCAGCGTTTCTGCGCTTGTTTTCCGCTCCTGCGGGCTCGCTCCTGCGCCCCCATTTCCGCAGGAGCGAAAACAACAGAACCGGAACTCTTCAAACCTGCAATTTCCATGTTTTTCTCCCGATTTACCATCCGAAAACACCCCGAGGCCCCCGGGACCTCATCCAAACACACCAACACATCTTAATACCTTATTCGAACTTGTTCCAATCCTCAAAACATGTCTAATAACATCAAAACCCATAATTCATATCGAATTCAAGCCTAAATTCCTTAAAACATTCCGAATTACACAATCAATCAAAAACCCGACTAAACGACGTCCGAATGATCTGAAATTTTGCAGACACATCCAAAATCACATAACGAAGCTACAGCAATTGTCGGAATTCCATTCCGACCCCCGGATCAAAATATCACCTACCATCCGGTTTTCGCCAAAATTCAACCTTCGCCAATTCAAGCCTAAAACTACACCGGACCTCCGAATTCAATTCCGATTGTTCTCCTAAGTCATAAATGATCCCCCGAAACTAGTCGAATCATCAGAATCCGGTTCCGAGCACTCTAACTCAATAGTCAACTCTAGGTTGACTTCCCATATTCAAGCTTCCTTCAAACATGGTTATATGCCTCATTTTCATTTCAATTCACTCCTAACTTCCCCGATAGACTCTAACACTGATATAAAAGCATGAATTATGTAATTACAACATAACGGGGTGGTAATTCCCGTGACGACGGGCCGGGTCGTCACATTCTCCCCAACTTAAACAAACGCTCGTCCTCGAGCGGGTCAAGAAACATACCTGAAGTCTCAAATAGCTGAGGGTATCTGCTCCGCATCTCCTGCTCAACTTCCCAAGTAGCCTCCTCTACGGGTCGACCTCTCCACTGAACCTTAACTGATGCAATCTCCTTCGACCTCAACTTCCTTACTTGGCGACCCAAAATAGCAATAGGCTCCACATTATAGGATAGATCACCATCAAGCTGAATGGTGCTGAAGTCTAATACATGGGACGGATCTCCGATGTACTTCCGGAGCATAGACACATGGAATACCGGATGAACGCTGGATAAGCTGGGTGGCAAGGCTAACTCATATGCCACCTCTCCAACTCTCCCTGAGTATCTCAAAAGGACCAATGTACCTGGGACTCAACTTCCCTTTCCTCCCGAACCTCATGACACCCTTCATGGGTGAAACCTTCAGCAATACTCTATCACCAACCATGAAAGACAACTCTCGAACCCTACGGTCCGCATAACTCTTCTGGCGAGACTGTGCTGTGCGAAGCCTCTCCTGGATCAACTTTGCTCTATCCAGAGCATCCTGAACTAACTCAGTCCCTATCAATCTATCCTCACCAGGCTCAAACCATCCGACGGGAGATCTACACCGTCTTGCCATACAATGCCTCGTACGGGGCCATCTGAATACTCGACTGGTAGCTGTTGTTGTAGGCAAACTCAGCAAGTGGTAAGAACTCATCCCATGAACCACCAAAGTCAATCACACATGCCCGCAACATATCCTCCAGGATCTGAATGGTGCGCTCAGACTGTCCGTCTGTCTGGGGGTGAAATGCGGTGCTCAACTCAACCCGCGTACCCATCTCTCGCTGAAATGCTCTCCAAAACTGAGAAGTGAACCGAGTGCCTCTGTCAGATATAATAGACACTGGGACCCCATGCAACCTGACAATCTCCCGAATAAAGATCGATGCCAACCGCTCCGATGAGTAAGTAGTACTAACTGGGATGAAATGTGCGGACTTAGTCAGCCGATCAACAATCACCCATACAGAATCAAACTTCCTCGCTGTCCGAGGGAGCCCAGTAACAAAATCCATGGTGATCCTCTCCCATTTCCACTCGGGAATAACCATACGCTAAAGAACACCGCCCGGTCTCTGATGCTCATATTTGACCTGCTGGCAATTGAGGCACTTAGCTACATGCCTAACAATATCCATCTTCATTCTCCTCCACCAGTAGTGCTGTCTCAAGTCTTGGTACATCTTTGCAGCACCTGGGTGAATAGAGTACCACGAACTGTGCGCCTCCTCAAGTATCAACTTCCGCAAACTATCAACATTGGGCACGCATATACGGCCCTGCATCCTCAGAACACCATCACCGTCGATAGTCACATCTCTAACATCATTATGCTGCACTCTGTCCTTAAGGACAAGCAAATGTGGGTCATCATATTGTCGCTCCCTGATGCGATCATATAAGGAAGATCGAGAAACAACACAAGCCAATACCCGACTCGGCTCCGAAATATCTAATCTCACTAGCCGATTGGCTAGAGCCTGAACATCATAAGCAAATGGCCTCTCCCCAACTGGGATGAAAGCTAAGCTGCCCATGCTAACCGCCTTCCGACTCAAGGCATCGGCCACCACATTGGCCTTCCCCGGATGATACAAAATAGTGATATCATAGTCCTTAAAGCAACTCCAACCACCTCCGCTGTCTCAAATTAAGGTCCTTCTGTCTGAATAAGTGCTGAAGGCTGCGATGATCCGTGAACACCTCACAGGAGACACCATACAGGTAATGCCTCCAAATCTTCAAAGCATGAACTATGGATGCTAGCTCCAAATCATGAACAGGGTAGTTCTTCTCGTGGGGCTTCAACTGACGAGAAGCATAAGCAATGACCCTACCCTCCTGCATCAACACACAACCAATGCCAACTCCTGAGGCATCACAATACACAGTATAAGGATCTGAAGCTGATGGCAGAATCAAGACTGGTGCTGTGGTCAGTGTTGTCTTGAGCTTCTGAAAGCTCTCCACGCACTCCTCGGACCATAAGAAAGGAACACCCTTCTGAGCCAATCTAGTCAAGGGTGAAGCAATAGAAGAGAACCCCTGAACGATTCGGTGATAATACCCTGCCAATCCCAGAAAGCTACGGATCTCAGTAACTGAGGTCGGTCTGGGCCAACTCTGCACTGCCTCGACCTTCCTCGGATCTACCCGAATACCATCACAGGACACCACGTGCCCTAAGAATGCCACGGACTCAAGCCAGAACTCACATTTGGAGAACTTGGCATACAGCTTCTCCTCTCTCAACCTCTGCAACACAATACTCAAGTGCCGAGCATGCTCCTCCTGGCTACGAGAGTAGACTAGTATGTCATCAATGAATACGATCACAAATGAATCAAGATACGGCCCGAATACACTGTTCATCAGATGCATAAATGCTGCTGGGGCGTTGGTTAGCCCAAAAGACATCACAAGGAACTCATAGTGA